>OVBE01017078.1:0-10599 GCA_900406425.1 Iberis pinnata | reverse complement strand
AATTTAATTCATGTTTTGTAAATGTCGCAGACGCAATATTTGACTTTTGTAACAATATATATTTTTTTTATTTGTCAACAACTTAATTGCATTACTTCAAGGAACAACCCACAGAGGATACATAACAATCTCAACAGAGGGAAATATGAAATCCATATTGGGTAGACTGACTTCTAAAAAGAGGTGAAATATCACTCCTAAACGGAGTATAACATATCTCAAACCGGAAGTACAACGTCTACAATGGTTAAGCCATCGAGACGGGTAATAACCCCTTACAACCTATTCGATTAGACGAAAACCGAATCAGGTGTTAACCGTCAGACGTGTACCCGAGTGAGATTGTTCCCTCAAAGCTAATACAATATAGTTGATGACAAAACACAAAAACAAGAGACTAAGGGGGGGGGGGGGCTGTTTTAAATATGACATTTGGGAGGATTTGAGAGGATTTATTTTAAAATGACAAATCCAGTGTTATTCAAACAAAAACTTTAAAAAGTCACATGAAATCCAATGTTATTCAAACAAGAATTTTAAAAAGTCACATGAAATCCAGTGTTATTGGAAATATTTTAAGTTGTGGATTTTGAGTGACTTGATGGTGTTTTAGTGGAGTTTCTTTGTTAAATATACAAAGTTTCAAATCCCTTGGTTTTATGTGGAATTGTAGAGAGTTTTATAATAAGTCACATGAACTTCTCCAATTTAGCTAAAATCTCTTAAAACTCCAGTAAACATAAATCACTTTAAATCCTTTCAAATGTCATATTGAATACACCCCATTAAAATACAAAACAACCCTAATAAAAAAGTAAAATTCATGTGGCAAAAAATTGGGCAATGTGGCCTATCGCCCACCACAATGAACCTCATCTGATCATCGTCGATTGAGGTAGAGAGAAGCTCCGTTAGTCCCCACCAAACGTCTTCACCGTATGTCAATGAAGGATGAAAATCGCGTACACTCCATCCTCGGCCCCACACATGTTGTTCGTGTCGCAAACGCCACCGGTGAGGGAGCGCTTGCGCCAGAAAAACATATCACTGAGTCCTCGCAAGAAGAAAGAAACTTCAAAGACCATCGGATCCAACGAAGAGAGGAACGAAGATCGACATAGGCAAGATGAAGAGGGTTAGATGCAAAATCAAAAGCAAAAGGTGAGGAGGGAAGACAAAAGAAACTATACAGCCGAGAAAGAAAAACATAAAAGATAGCTGTCCGGCGGTAACAACGGCAAATACAGACGAAGCTCTCGCAGAGTAGGTAGAGAGAGAATTACGGATATTGACAAGTTAGTAATATAACTCTCCTTAACGTCTCCAATTGATTCAAATTACAACTGCATCAACGGATATGGAAATACAACAACGGCTCCAATTATGTATCTATATTCTTCATAACATCTTCAATAAACTTTTTCAAAGCAGTTTGAGAGGATCCACCATCCATTAAAGCCTCATGGCAACTCTGGCTCATCTTCTTCACTCTCTTCCTCACTTCACTATCCTGCTCCATCAGACATTTGATAGCTCTCTCTATTTCCTCGGCCGTCACCACCGTAACCCTCGCAGCACCTGTATGATGATCTCCACGCCAATACTTCCTTATCTCTACTGCTAATCCAAGGTCCTCCACCATCTCGAAAGCGTTGAATTTCTGCTCTGCGTATAACGGCCACGCCGCCGTCGGAACACCGAACCAGAGACTCTCTAACGTCGAATTCCAGCCGCAGTGTGTTACGAATCCTCCCACCGCCGGTTTCGCTAGAACCGCCCCTTGTGGTGCCCATCCGATCACTTTCCCTCTCTCCTTCGTCCGATCAAAAAATCCTTCCGGGAGGATTTCCTCTAGATTCGTAAACTCCTTGGGGAGTTCCTTCGGAGATACACGACGGAGACACCACAAGAAACGGTGACCGCTTCGCTCGAGCGCGACGGCAATTTCTCCTACTTGTTCCTCGTTGAAGCCTCCCATGCTCCCGAAACAGAGGAACACCACCGATTCAGGCGGTTGGTTGTCGAGCCACTGTAGAATCTCCGATTGCTTCTCATCAACTTGGTTCTGGAGATGCAACAGTGGACCCACTGGATAAGCAGTAGGAGTATCACCATTGGAGAGACACTTCACCGCACTAGTTTCCAGCTCAGCAATGGTATTTACCAATATACCCTTCATCTCTCTGAATCTTCTCGCGTGGTTTACGAAAAGTGGAAGCGACTCTTTCGATGCGAGGTTGTAAGGAAGACACTTCACCGGATAAGGACGAGTCAAACTCGGAAGTTTCAACTCGGCGTCGGAGTCTTCGAAATCACTCTCGCTAACATCGTATTTGTTCTCGTCGTACAACATCTGGACATGAAATACGAGTGCGAGAATCCCTGCGCTTGAGGTGACAAACAAGTAACTCGGAAGACTAAACTCGTTCGCCACTTCTATTATCGATGTGCAGAACAAGTCGAGAACAAACCCAGCGATCCTCGGCGAGTCTGAGTCTGTTTGCGTGACAAGTTTCGCAACTGCGCGTCTTACCTTTGGCTTTTGATATTCGACATAGGCGTCATATTTCCTCGTCTCGGTTGTTGGTTGATCTTCGCCGGAGATGAATTCATAGCGGAGGCGCTCGTTTGAAGCGGCGGAGAGGGCTGCGATATAAGCGGAAGCACCAACTTCGGGTTCGGAAGGGAAAGGGAGGATGATTACAGAGATGGAGAGGTGGTTTTCTCGGTCCACTAGATGCTTTGCCATCTCGACTGTTGATCGGAGATGACTCATTGAAGGATAAGGTACGAATACAAGTTCGAATTTCATGTCTCTTCTGTGTTTTACAGTGCAATTGTTTCAATCTTCGAAGCGATGACAAGTGTTTAAATACAAATTGTTTCAGTTTCTTTTGTTTAGCTCTGTTAGTTGGGCCTTAAAAGTCGGGTCCGTTAATAACAACATGGGCCTTTATAATTGGTCTTAATAAGTCGGTTCGTTTGTTAATGGGCTATGTGGAAAACCCTAATTTCCATAGCATATTTATTTGTCCGTATGTGTATTTATATGCCTCGTCTCCTCTAACCAGAAACAGTTTCTTTCTCTTTACATGCATGTTTGTGCATTGTTTACTACTAATTTTTTGTGTTTTTGAAAAACAATTGATGCATTTTCGATTGGTGGTGGAAACGGTATGGTGATGATACGAATATTTCGTGGACTAGAGTTTCCGATTCTTTCAGAATTTGAAGATTAACCCTTGGCTGTCTGAGTATCTTTCTTGCCACCATGTTTTTTGTATTTGTATTATGCGGCCAATGATGATAAAACAATTATCTTAGCGGATTTCAGTGAGGTTTTCTATAATCAATGATCTGAATTGTTACACACACTGAGGCTTTTTATACTTTATGTTTTATAATTTGGGGATTTTATAATGATGCGATGATGATAAAATAGCACGAAGGTGCGTGAAGGGCAGAGGACAAGACAATTAGAAATTGGCTTGCCGTGAGCTCTCTTAATTAAACGACTTCTCCTTCCACTGAGCATCTGTTGTTTGTAAATATGCGTCTTTTACCAATTCTGATGGAAAAAACTGTTCCTTTAGGTATAATGGCATTGACGCAAGATTGAGTAGTGGTATATCCTGATCATCTGACTATTTTCTATGTTATTTGATCCTGGAAATGCCTCGTATATTCTTTTCAACGAGTATGGGTTGGTTGTAGATTAATCACCATTTGTTTCTTATATTTAATTGTCAACTTCACCTTAACAATCTTTAGCACAGATTCAATCTCCTTCCTTGATAGTCGACAAACTTTTAGTTTAAGTTTTTTCATGATGTTTATAGTCCTAGAACATGGGTTAATCAACATTATATACATATTTTAATTATGTTTTTCATGATGGTAGGTAGAGACCATCGCTCTGATGGTTGTGAAACCCAACACCTCGCGTTCATCGAAGAGGCCAGAAAACAACAGCGAAAAGACTAAGGCGAAAGGAAAACACCGGCAACGACGTTGTAGGAGTTGCCGTTCACCGGTTACAAAAATGATGGGCGGCGCTCTTTTGAGAGCGAGAAATCATAAAATTTTGCTTTTTTTCTTTTCTTCCAAATATTCACAAATTTAATATAAAATTAGCCCTGAGAGAAATCTTTAAGTTTGTTTTTTTCCCCCAAGAAAATCACAAATTTAATATAACTTGAAAATCACAAAAGACCCATCATCTTACTTCCATGGAAGACTATTAGCGGTCTTCATCCCACGACATACTACTTGAATTTTTCTATCCTTTAAGCATGCTTTGAATAACTGAACTGAATTCATCCGCGAATCCTAAAGTAAGTTGCATTAGGCATTGATGAAAATGAGGATTAGTGATGCAAACACAATGCTATGGTGAAGTACAACATTGGTTGGTCTTCAACTAAGCATAATTGTTTATGTGGTGCTTCATGGTACTGCGAGATGCGTATCCCAAATGTGCTTCTACATAGCAATATCTCCTCCATTGAGCAGGCCAAAATCAAGTTTATTTTTCAATAGTCGAGAAATGCTTCATTGAACCAGAGAATGAGGAAGTTTATCTCAAACTCAAAAGGATAATTTGAGAGACTCAAAGAAGAGAGACAAGAAGGCTATCTGTCTAATCTATCAAAGATTAGATGAAGATACGTTCGAGAAAGTCGCCGGTGCAAAAACGGCAAAAGAAGCTTGGGAGAAGCTTCGAACCTCTTACAAGGGTGCCGATCAAGTTAAAAAGGTATGTCTTCAAACTTTTATAGGAGAATTTTAAACGTTGCAAATGGTTATTAATAATCTAAAATAACGAGGATATATTAGATGATGTGAGAATTATGGAGGAGAAGATTTTTAGATCAGTGGTGCAAAAATTTGAACATATTGTCACCATAAAATTTTTTACAATCAAGAATCTACCATAAAAATTTAAATCCACGATAGCTACCAATCATCCTCTTTAAATATATCTAATAAAAATCTAAAAATTTCTAAATATAAATTTAACCAAATCGTGGGACATCTGGTTCGCCCTAGTTTTTTCTTTCAGACTCTTTTCTCGAGGTAACACATCTCCCTTGCTTCTGCCGCCGGAGGCGGCGCTTGTCACCGCCGGTTGTCGTTTCCCCTTTCGTTTTTCTTCTATGTTTTCGTTTGTTAGGATTGTTGTTGGTTTTTCCAGCGGCTCTCTACGGATTTCGCCTTCTTTTCTTACTGTTGCTTTAGCGCCGTATGAGCTTTGGATCGAGTTCTGTTACGCCAACCTTCCTCTTCCGTTGGTATCGTGGTGGATCTTTTGTTGGCTTAGCCCGGTGATTTCACCCCTTTCGCTCGCCTCGGGATATGGAGCGGCTCGGATGCGGCTTCTCTTGTTCAGAGTGTCTTGGTCTTGGGCTTGCAAGTCGCGGATCGGCGAGGTTCAAGCTTGGCTAGTCTTCGCTCAAGATTTGATCCATGAGGGTGGCTAGAGTCGATAGTCTTGCCTTTCACCAGTGTTTCTGGGAAGATGAGATCTGTTTGCTCCAATTCATTAGTTCTTCGCCGTTTTGGAGTTCGGATATGGCTTGTTGTTTTCGTCTCTGTGTCTTATGCGTATTTTCTGTACAGGTTAAGCTTTGCGTTGTCTCCCTTTAGCCGCTTTCCGTCCTCGTTAGAGTTCGGCGTTTTTGGGATTGGCTTCCACCATCACTCCTTTGTCTCTACATTGGACCAGGCTAAGGTCCACCTCTTAGTTCGGTTGCTTCAAAGGCTCTCATCTACGTTATGACAAGCCCATTTCCGAAAGATCAATGGTTAGCTGATGAAGTGTGGTTTAGAGTTCTTACCTTATCTACTTTAACTTATGACTGCCTTGTTTGGCCTATTGACTCCGGGGATATTCCTATTTTTTGCCGGCTTTGGTTTTGTGGTTTTGTGTTTTTTGAATTCTCTTGTAAGTTTCGGCTATAGTTTATCCTTAGAGTATTTTGGCAAAACAAGTACTGTTTTAAACAATATTGGTAATTGGGTGTTTATTTAGAACTAATTTGTGATTTAGATATTTTTTTGGCAATCAACTAAATTTATACCAAAAATTCCCTTATTATTTAATATATTAACTAGTTACGGACCCGCGCTATGCGCGGGGTAATATATATCTTTTTAATTTGTATACAAATTATATATATTATTTAAGATATTAAATTTTATATTTAATCAACAAATATTTGTATATTTATTAAAATATTTATTAATTTTTATTTTAAGTTTTATGCCAAAAAAAAACTCGATAAAGGCAGATTCAAAAGAAACAAGAAAAAAGACTCGATAATAACAAGGAATTCAACGATACAATTTTTTTTTTTTTAATATGATTTTTAGGGTAAGAAAATTCGCTTAGCCTTTGGTTCAGACCTGGCTCTGATACCACATGATAGGATCCTGGATCGCAAACTCTGAGAAAGGCTCGAAACAATGGATGATGCAGCGATGGATGATGCGCGATGGATGAAAAACAGTGGATGAAGTTCGATGGATGGAGATCAGTGGATACAGATCGGTAGATGCAGACTGGTGGATACAAACTGGTGGATACGGATTGGTGGATACAGTCCTGTGGATACAGTTCCGTGGATACAGTCCCGTGGATACGGTTCTGTTGATACAGTTCTGTGGATACAGTCCTGTGGATACAGATCTGTGGATACAATTCTGTGGATATAGTTCTGTGGATAAAGAACGATGATGATGATCGAGGGACGAATAACGGCGGATGATGATTGAGGGATGAAGAAAGACGGCTCGATGGATTGCTCCGAGAATGATTTTCACGGCCTAGAAAGGTTTTCTAAGGCCAAATCGAACGTAGAGTTTCTTGTAAGAAGATTCTTGGAAGAAAACTCAGATTTCTCAAATCTATGAGTGAATAAACAGATTGCACAAAAGCTTTTTCTCTAAAATTCATTCACTAAATTGAAAAGAGACAAGAGTTTCAACATAAGTAGGCGACAAAGGCAAAGAACCCTAGGGTTTTCGCAAATACCCAAAAACAACAGGTAGTTCTAAGAAAAACAGTAAAAAGTCTAAAGTTACAAGCAAAAACAACACAAAGTTTATTTTCGCATTAGTGTCTAAGACACTCAGCCAAGTAACTATTCCTGAATATCTTAGATGTAGTGATGTGATTGCCTCGTTAAAAACCTCGGTTAAAACCTTTGAGGAAAAGAGTACAAATCACACCACTTAGCTACTCATTCATAGCTACCTGGTTCGCTGATCAGGCTGAAAGTGTAGACGTTGAACACATCTGTAGGAGCTTCTAAATCCACGTGGAGCATTGTATGAATCTTCTGGGCTAGCTCCTTGGCTTTAGACCGAGTGATTCTTCCTTCAGGCTCAGGCTCTAATTCCGGTTCAAGCTCGGCTTCCGAGTCTGCTTCCTCAGGACTTGTCACGATCACATCATCATTTATTTAATTTATTGTGAAAATATTCTTAAATGTTTTTTTTTAAAAAAATTAAAATAAATGACTATTTTGTATATAAAAACATATGAAAATGGTAACAATCATAACAATAATATATTTTAAAGATATTAATATAACAAAAATTAAATTATATTTGCATAGATGTTTTATAGGAAAAATAAATTTTAAACTAAAGAGATTTTTCAATCGGATATTTAGGAAACAAAATATTCAATATTCTATATCCGATATGATTATATTTATATAGATATTTTATAGTAAAAATTATATTTTAAATAAAGCTAAAAAAGTTTATCAATAAGAAACAAAATATTCATTATTTTGGAAACAATTTGATTATATTTAATATTAAGATATTCGAGTAAGATAAAGTTAAGAAAAAAAAACTTATTTGATATGTAACATACAAATCTAATTAATCATAAAAAATATTAAAAATAAAACAATATCAATGGGATTAGAACCCAAGTCCTCTAGGACACATCGAATTTACCCTATACATATTCGCCAATAGTGCTAGGCGTAATCTCATTATTCCTTAATTATTTCGATTCATTAAAAAGTAATCATGTGTTCCGGGTCAAACCCAACCGAGAAAGAGTCCGCGTGTTTTGATAAAATATTCTGCCGATTTTGTCTTTATTACAATTACACTAAAATAACAAAATTTTCAATGGCATTTTTTTTTGTAATATACCACATAGTAATAAGGTTATTTTCAAAAGTGTCTCCAAATTTAATAGTATAGATATGCTAAAATACTAGTATATCACTCGTTTAATTGCATTCTCAGGAAATTTCTCCATTTATCAGTCATTTTTCTGGCGAAAATATCTTCATCAACGACACAAGTCCGAGCCAATTTGTCTTGAGGCAGATAAACCCTTCCTATTCTCGCACTGATTAAGAGCAAAACCGGTTTATAAAAATGATATGTGAATCAAGAAACCGTGGTTTAGGAGATCAATAAACTGGTTTATAGAAGAGACATGTGAAATAAATAAAAAAATTATGGCGCACTGTTCTCCTATGTCACTGAGTATGTTGGTAAGCTGATTGGCCAAATCAGCGTTGCAAACACTCTCTCTCTCATAGCTTTCGACTTAGGACCAATCCCCATAACCGGAACACTCATCAAACCAACAGTTCCCGCGACATAGTAGCAATAAAGGTAGGATTATCAAAGCTCTTGTATCTCGATTTCCTCAACTTCATTCTCATTCCCTCGATCATGTCTCTAAATGGCTGCAAAACAAAGAAGCTTTAGATGAACGTTTTATAATGTTTATCTCAATAGATTGAGTTCAATTGAACACCAAAATTAAATGGTGTGAATCTAAACACGGCAGAGAGAGGCTGGCCTGAATATCACCCACCTCATCCAACACGCCCCACTCGTCACAGAAAGCTTATCCTTCGCATGGTACGGCGGTCTGAAGTCCTTCGAAGACAATGAAATCTAGATTTCCGAGTGAAAACAATGTGGCTCAGACGAACCTGCTCTCACTCGCATCATAACAGCCAATATCGACAACGTTGATACACAACATTTCACCGACGTAATGTACTCTGTAATCGTATCTTGAGTTTCTACTCGTCAAGTTCATCTCTCAAGTAGGCTAGTCTGGATTGTAGGAGTCACTGTACTAACTCATCTTACAACTCATCTGTAGTAACTCATCTTACAACTCATATGTACTAACTCATCTAACTATTGCAACAATGACCCCATTAACTTACCGGATCTACCACCCCTTTACACCGGAGATCTCCTGTTGTTTATGCAGCCGTCGAAGACACTACCTTCCGCTGTTTTGACCTTCCATCGAGAGACTGAGCATGATTCCTGTTACATCCCAATCCTGGAAAACCGGGGCAATTTAAAATTTTCTTTTCTAAACCGGGAGAGAGAAATTAATTGCATAAAAAGATCTAGAAACTTCCACAAAATATTTTGTGGAAGTTTAAATCTATTATCTCGAAGAATAATTTGGTGGAGAAAGATAATATCAAAGATATTATTAATTATCCTAACAACAATATTCCATATATTTTCCTTAAACTGTTAAAGATAAGATTCTGTCTGTTGGAATATTATCTGTTATTCTCTCTAAAGATATTTCCGTGAACCACTATAAATAGAGGCTCAGAGTCAGTCATGAAACCCACACCAAAATTCAAAGAACTCCTCTTTCTGTAGAAGATCAGAAACTAGATCCACAGAAAGAGAGAATCATATTGAAAGATTAGATTCATGGATTTCTCCCAGAGTTCTTCATTCCCTTTCTGCTAACGTTGTTTTCGTCTTCGGACGAAGTATCTCCGATCGATGCACCGCCACCACCATCAGACTCGTCTCGCCGTTTTGAGTCCGACGGTAGTCTCATAATTTCGATCCGACATCTGACACGCCATAGATATGAGGTCAAAGTTTCATATTCTCTCTCCTTGCCGTCACTGTTTTTGGCCTCTAGCCGCCTCACCGAAGCTCCGTTTTTCTCACCTCTGGCATCGTTGGAAATATCTCACCGAGACGAAGCCAACGCCACCGACTTCGTCGTCAGAAACCTCCGGACATGCCCTCACCTCCCTCCGAAAGTTTTGCTGCAACAGTTGACCGTGGTCAACGCCGGTCAAACTCTTCTCCGACCGCTGGAATCTTCTTCGTCACCGACAATGGACCGCTGGAGCCACAGTGACACGTCAGCTCCTGTTCCTGACATGCCAACAGCTTTGGCGAATCCTAGACATGCCAACATGTTCAGTTCAGGGAACACTGTCACGTGGCAGCCACAATATCTCAAGAACCTAAACAATGTTTTAAATTCTGAACAAGAATCAAATTCGAATTTTTGCGAATTTACCTTTTCAAACTTACATCGTTTTTACGTTTTGAACTTTTGCAATTTTTTGAAAAATAACAAACAATAAATATCTGACAAAATGCATGATAATTTTTTTTTTTTTTAGTAATTAAATAAACTTTTCAGATGTCTTATAAGATTTGGTTTAGAAAATAAACACAGAAAACTCATAAACCAAAACAAAACAGAACATAAAACATAAATTAAAACAAGATCAATCACTAGAACTCACATCAATCTCACTCAAACTTTCGAGT
>OVBE01017077.1:0-10599 GCA_900406425.1 Iberis pinnata | reverse complement strand
ACCTAGCCGAGCTAGCTAGTCTTTCCAGCTAGTTCAACTCACTTAGTTGTCTTATTTTTCATTAAAATTAACTCCAATTTTAGAATATATATATTCAAAGTTATTCCGGTAATTCCGGGCAACGACCTTGCCGGAAAACTCACCCGGAAAAGTGACAAAAGTCACTGTCACAAAATTGAGTTCCAACAGATGGAAAGTCAGATTCTGTCCAAGAATATATGTGGATCCTTCAACATGGGATCTTCGAGAGGATGGCTTGCTACGATTAAGAAAAGTGATTCCACTGTGCTTCTCACCAACATCAACAAATTGACGAAAGAATTGACCGTATCCTCAATGTCTCTGTTTCCTCCTCTTATGAAGAAGATTGTGTAGTGGCCGTCAAGTTTCTCGGGTCTAGACTCAGTCTGTGTCGAGTTGGTGACTCTGAGTGGACTCGCATCAACGTACCTTGTCCAGCCTTCAGTGTATCTCCTGTCATGTACTCAGACAGAGACCGGAAGTTCTACTTGAACAGTTGCAGCTCTAACTACTCTGGTTCGACCGATTTCACCTCTAAATTTGGACCTGGTTTACTCTCTCTGGTGAGTGGTTACGTGAGATTCGCCTTGTCTGAATTTCCCAAGTTGGATAACCCCTTGCATCTCCAAAGGGTCAATGTCAAGCAATTACTTGTTCACTCTCCTTGTGGCCACTCTTTCATCATTTTGTGGTAACTTCATAACTCTGTTAAGTTTTTTAACTGCATATGTTTTATATACATTACTCCGATCGACAGGGCTACGGATTGCTTTACAGACAAAGGAGAAGTTGTGGCATGGAAAGACAAAAGGTACAACCTGAAGGACCTTCTCATAAAGACCCATACAATCATGGTCCTCAGGCAAGACATCGAGAAAGGGATTGGTCCTTGCACGGAAGACATTGGTGACTTGTGCATTTTCATTGGAGAGAACGAACCATTTTGTCCCAATGCTAGCCATTACCCTGGTCTCAAACCTAACTCCGTCTACTTTGGTGGTCACTCCTCGGGGTTTTGCGTCTTTGATCTTGCTTCTCGCACTATCAACTATATCTCTCACTCACCTCGCAATCTCCTCTTTTGGATTCCTCCAACAACACCCCACTAGTTCTGTTTTAGAGTATCATGTGCTTTGATCATAGTACTATTTTTTTTTGTCGGCAATTAGATATATTTAGATTAAAGAAACAAAGTCTACAAGAAGCAAATACAATCCCATAAGAGAAAAATACAAACTCGAGATTGAGTAATTGACCCTCAAAGGGTAACTAACACTCCATATTGGAGGTAAAACTAATCATATTTGAAGGATTTTGAAGACTAATCCCATTACAGGGATTTCATATACATATAAGGTAATTAACCTTATGATAACCCCCAAGAACTCATATAATCGGTGAGAACCGAAGTAGGTTGTTTGTGCATATTGCACATCCTCTACAACTTTATCTCTAAAACTTAAAATATCTAATATGTCGACAGACCCAAAAACACAACAAAGACTTAAATTACAAACATTAAGAGACATTATTATTAAACAAAGAAAGGGTGTGAAAAGAAGCCCAAGCCCACAAGGTCCAGCTCCACCCACGAAAACCATTTTCTTCGAAATTGAAAGATAGGGTGGCGCCGTCATCGAAGCCGGAGGCGAAGAGACAACAACCACCGAATCCCAGCACCAAAAGAAGCTCCTTCCCGTAACCAGCCAGAGTCGAAACACCAACCTTCTGAATATCTAATCGACATGCCTGAAACCACCACCCACCGTCGGAGCCTCCATAGAATCTCCCTTCTTGCCACTTACACAAACGCCCACCAGTCATACCATATGGCTTAATATCTTTGGCAAGGAAGGAATCGAGACTCATGCATGTGAATCAGGAACAGAACCAGCCACCAGAGAATCGCCGCCGCTGGAGAGACAAAAACCTGATGGAGGATGTGGTCGGCAGAAAAGAGGAACTCCCATATCTGACCCAGTTCGACGCATGCAACAGAGGAAGATGGTCATCGGAAATGAAGCGATGATAGAGAGGTGGGAGAGATGAAACCACTGGTGCAAAATCGGTATATACAGAGGGAGGAAAGCTACGCTGAGAAAAAACTAAAAGAGAAAGAAGAAGGCTCGGCGCCGACATAAAGCCGGTCACCGGCGCTGAGAGATGTGTAATATAGAAGACAAACAAGAGAGAAGTTAGAGAATTTTGTTTTAGAGAAAGTTTTTTCACATGATTATGATCATAGTACTATTATGTCCGTATTTTTTATCATCTCTATTGTCTTATCTTTCTAAGTATTTTATTGGCTATAGGTATTACTGATATGTCAATCAGTTCCTCTTTATTCTATGGACATAACATCTATAGTATTAAAACCAAGATCACTTTTTGAAAAATAACCTTTTGCAATGTGTTATATTACATATAATGCTATTGTAAATAGAGCTAATTAGTTCAATATACATTAGTATATTGGAAATTAGGTAAGTAACCATTTTTGTGTATAATTAATTTTTTAGGTATAATAATAACACCATTATCTCTTTTTTAATCATTTTCTCTCCTCTTTGTCAATATATATATATATATATATATATATATTAAACGTTTTTAATTTTACCAACATCTTTTTATTACCAATTAAAACATAAAAATTCAAATATTAAAATAATAAAAATGTTATCCAAAACAATACATATTTTTTCAACATTCAACAAGATGAAAATTAATTAAAATAGACTTATATATTATGAAATAGTGAATAATGATCATAACCCAAAATATGAACCTTAAACAAAAAAAATAAACCCTAAACACACAATATAAATCCCAAACACAAAATATAAACCTCAAACACAAAATATAAACGTTAAACACAAAATATATACCCCAAATCCAAACACATAAACCCTAAATCCAAAATATAAACACTATACCCAAACATATAAATCCTAAACCCAAAAATATAAATACTAAACCATAACATATAAACCCTAAACCCTAAACTCTAAGAAAAAATATAAACCCTAAACCCAAAATATAAACCCTAAACCCAAAATATAAACCCTAAACTAAAATATAAACCTTAATTCCAAAATATAAATCCTAAGCCTAAAATATGAACCCTAAACTTAAAATATATACACTAAATTCAAATATATACCCTAAACAAAAATATAAATCCTTAAACCCAAAATACATACCCTAAACCCAAAATATATACACTAAATCCAACATATAAATTACATTAGTTCGTATATCTGAAGTAGTTATATTATAGAAAGAGGGTGGAAAAAAAGTAGCGAGGGAGAGAAAGAGATACTCAGAGAGGAAAGAAAAGAGAAAGGGTCAACGTGCATTTTTGAAAATTTCATAGTAATCCTAAGTCATATGTGTTATTTACTTAATTATAATATATATATATAATTAATGTATATACAATGCAATTTCTCTTGTAAATAATTTTTCGAAAATCTTAAAAATATTGACAATATCATTTTTATCCAATAAAATTCAGAGTCGTGCAGATTTGTAAATGAGATGGACTTGACCCGAATTAAAGAAAAACTTATATATAGGTCACCTCTTCGTAAAACATATTGATGTTTTCTTGACATTTCTAAACTATAAAATTAAGAAGGCATGCGGATTCTTCTTGGATTTGACTTGACTGGATACAAAATATAAAAAAATTAATTATAGGTCGTAGGCAGGGGCAGATCCAGAACTCTGGTTAATTGGGTGCACAAAAAATATTTTGCTATTATTTATAAAATAATTTAATTTTAAAATATGATAAAAAAAATTACAACCAAATAAACGGTTAAAATATTAAAAAACTTCTACAAAGTTATTCTATGATCTTCCATAGCTTGAGATCTTTTCATCACCACATCATTTGTCATATTATCAAAATTTTCTTTTTCAATAAGACATCATGTCAACTTCTTGTATGATAGATTTAGTAACTTCCTCTGCAAAGCAATGTACTATATTTTTTTGAATTTTTGGAGCCACCATTTGATTATTATTTTTTGAGCGTTCTCTAACACAACCTGACTCATAAGATCATTTTGTTGTGCCATATATCTCACAAGCTCTACAAAATTTCCTTGTTAGATGATTCCACAGTCTCATCATGACCTGAAAAGCTAATCTTTGTCGTAGCAAATATCTACAAGCATCAATTGAAGCATTCAATTTAATCTTGTATTAGTTTCTTATAGCATCATCTTGCTTATGAAAAGCATGCTTGATTGACCTTGTCTCCTTAAAACTATTCACCAGTTTCAAATGACTACGTAATCTCTCTAACTTGTGCCAACTATAAAAACCTTTTGTCACAAATGCATCACTTCCACATTTATTTTCAGTGTAATCTCTGAACAGGTTGCAAACAAAACAAAATGCTTTGTCTTCTTTCACACTATATTCCAACCAATTAGCAAGAAGATTAAACCAAGAGGGATTGAAACGTCTCATTTTAATCCCTATCTCTATCTTAGGAAAATTTTGACAACGAGGTTGACAAGGACCTTTAAGTATATATTTACGTCTTACCTCATCTATTTTGTTAGGATGATATTCCAATATTTTTTTCCTAATAGTAGGATCCCAAGGCAAATCATCCAAATTAGTTGGAGTTTCACTTTCACATGTCGATGCAAACTTTCTTTTATAATATTTCTCCATTCTCCTTGAAAATTTTTTTTAAATGAAAAATTCAAAAAATTAGTAAACAATTTTATGAACAAAATTTATTACAGTAAAATAGAATATTATGAAAAATTTGAACAAAATTTAATAATATAATTTCTAATTTTAACAATTCTACTAAATAAGTTCATTTGACTTGTGTGCAACCAAGTTTAATATACATGTTTTCATTTAATATGCATAAAATTGTTATAAAAAATTATATATAAGAAAATTATCTTCTACAAAAAAGCTTCAAAAGTTGTGATGGTAAAGACGGCGACAAAAAGGTACAGTTTCAAAGTTTTTTTGTTTTTAAAAGGTTTTTTTTCCTTTAACCAAAATTATTATCTTTCTTAATGTAATAATTGGACTGGTAGTTATTTCTAAATTAATAATGGGCTGACGGAAAAAAAAGATGTAGTTAGCTGTACGTGCACCACCTCTTCCTATGTGGATTTTCCCCTGGTCTCAGGTTCGAGAAATAAAAATTAGCAAATCGCGGGTTTACCGATTTTTTAGTATCCAAATTTAAAATTTTGAAATTATGCAATAATTTAAATTAGAATATTTCCTAATTATTCAAACAATATCTATTCGCATTTAAAATAAATCATCAAAGATAGAAGTTTAACCAAAAATATCTTAACAAACATAATTTTTTCCAATATATATAGTTCATCAACAAACTTTAACTCATTCCACATATAAAGTTTTTATAGTATTTCTAAACCCATCGAACTTGTGTTCAAAGTTTCTGCTGTTTCATTTTTTTGTTAATCAAAGTGTTTTCATTAATTACAGTTTCATATTATGTTTTTCTTGATTTATTTTCATATATATTAATAATAATGGTTTTTATGTTGATCGTGATAGCATATTACATTAAATTTTGTTTTCAATGTTTGTAACTTAGTTGTTATTTTTTCGAACCTTAATATTGTATAGACAATGAATCAAACAATCATTGACAAACAAAAAGAACCCACGACCGAGGAACAAATTCAACAGAAAAAGAAAGTATCAAATCTCATTTAAATTATGTTTATAATTTTATTTTCTGTTTTGACTAAATTTTATAAGTATCCTAATTTGATGTTTTTAATATTTACGTATATAGAAAGTGGAAAAAATAAAGGTTTCTATGGCTGATGATCAGCTCGGATTTTTAGCCAAAATATTGATGGCTCATAAAAAAGTAAAAAAAAAGAAACTAAAACACATTACAAAGGCGGTATATTTCGTATGAGAGAATATCAGGAGGCTTATGAAAAATCATAAGCACTTAGGATTAAAATATCTAAAATACATGCAAAGATACCTCTACTTTTTATACAAGTGGGTCAAAAAAATTTGGATATCATGAAAGAATGGGTTAATCAAAAAAATAAATAAAAAGGAAGTCGAAAGTTTTATGGCAAATATTGTTATTCTATATGTTAATTACGAAAACATGGGCTTTTCAAGCATGGATTAACAAATTCACAATAGTTTTACTATTATTTATTGTTTTTTAATTGAAAAAATACTTTATTTAATTTTATTTTGATATTTTCTTGATATATTCATTAATAATAAGTTGGTTTCTCTTATTTAAATTTAAAGTGTGTTTTGTTTCATTCAAGTTATATTACAATAAAAATAGAGATTCTACAAGTATATGTAATTGATATTTCATGAACATATCTATACAAAAAGAAATAGACATATATAATAATCTTTACTATTATTGTAGACACATTAATTATAAAGAAACATTTAGGCATGTATTATAGTACATCATATGCCATTGGAGATTTAGACAAAAAGGTTAATTTCTAAAGAGGAAAATTCAGGTATTTTCACTCCAAAACGCGTGAATCCTCTTGTTGGATCGGATCTAACCCAGTTTTTAATCATATATTTAATCAGTTTAGTATGTTTATGGACATTAAAATCTGTTTTGGAGGAACCAATTACGATTACAACATTAAGCTTGCGAGATATATGGATGAGATTTTATTTCTTTAACATTTAGGCAATGATATTAATTTCAAATTTCTGCTTGTAATATCTATAAAAAAAACGATCAAATCTTTAGTGAACCAACAACCTATGGCAACTAGATTATCAAGTGATCAACTACTAGAACTCGACAAAAGTCTCTGGACGATTTTTGATTCTTGATAGTTTGATTGGATTATATTCTTAAGTCATTGATAAATATAAATATTCATTCGACAATTTGTTTTCTTATTTCCTTTGATTTTTCGAGTTTTGTCTAATCCATAAATAAATAAATAAAACAGTTTATTTTAAATAAAAAAATATCTCACCATTTTAACATATAATATTAAACAGTCGCTTAGTTTTTTAGTTGTGTTGTTTTTTATTTGATACATAATTTTATAGAAATTTGGATATATGTCTTTGTAATAAATTTATACTAAAGGAAACTAATTACTTTGTTAAAAAAATTTGTTGATTACGAAATGCAATTCATAAGTCGAATTTGAGTACATTTTAAAGTTTAAATTTATATGTGAAATGATATTGGTCAATCAAATATATATATTTGAAGAGACATAAAAACTAAAAGACGCGACTGTAAAGTAAAAATCTCTTCAAATTTTCTAAAAGTGTGTCAGCTAATCAAATATATAGAATTGAAAAGACACAATCATAAAGTAACTAGTTCTTCTATTTTTAGGATTGTTATTATTATTAATAAATATCATGTGTAATAATTTCTTTTGATAACCGAATTATAGTAAAACAAAATTCTACAATGTAATTCAAGTACTTAACTATTTAAAAAACAAATCATAAACTAAAAATAAGCCTAAAACCATAACATTTTTGGGAAATTTTATAAAAATACCACTTTCTCCGTATAATCTTTCCAACAATACCACATTCATGGTAATTTTACAAAAATAGCACTTTCTTATGGTAGTGGGCACATGTTTTCTCTACTTTATCCTTTGGTGTCCTACCACTCCTTCTTGATGCCACTTTCTCTATACACTCATGTTTGATTAAAATAATTAATATTCATTAATATTGTGTCAGCGTATCTAATAGATCTTTATAGCTTGCAATGATGACTTGTACGAAATAATATTGGTAGATTCGAATTGATGTGTACGAAAAATAATAATAGTTTGTATTTACAGTGACATATTTTGGAAATATTAACTGGTTGACATCTATGTTTGTTGGTGGACATATTTTTGGGATGTGTTAAACGGTGGACAACTATACACTATGGTTAACATACTTTAAAGATTAATCGAAGTTCATTGTAAGTATCCATGTGGACACGTTTTGCATAGTAAGTAATATTTTGTGGTACTAAAAATGTAGCTGCCTTTCTAACTTCGAAAAAATATTAAGGACATAGAAGACCCCCCCCCATGGACGAAACAAGTACTCGACATGTGGACAAATGGAAGACAATAAGGCAATTTGCAAAAATTCTATATAGATATTGACTAATGTAGGAGATATATTTTGGAAAGATTAACTGGTAGACATATTTTTTAGTGGACATATTTTGTGATGTGTTAAATGGTGGATAACTATATAGTGTAGTCGGCATACTTTGGCCTTGATTGGTATGGATTTTTGTAAAGCATTATGCTCTTTTCTAAACAATCAAGTTTTTTTAATAATCAGTTTAGAGAGTATTTAGAAGTACTAACTGCTCCATACCTCTCTGCTCATGAGAAGAGATTTTCCTAAGAATAATCTTATTTTAAATAAAAAGTACAATATTGCCCTTATTAATTAATTAATTTACTAGTTCATGCCATTCAACCTTATAAATATCTAAACTTATGTAACCTTATTAAGAACACATATTATTATATCGATCATTTTTTCTGGATCTTTCTCACTCGATTTTGAGCATCAATTTTGATATGTTTGTTCCTTGTCTAAAGACTTTGGTAAGTTCTTTCTCTGATCAATTTTATTGTCTTGTTCAAATACGTATCCGGAACTACCTTCACGTTTTTTGTTGATACGAAAACATATTTTTTTATTCTTGGTGACGTAAACAAACCTAGTAAAGCTTAATTATTTGTTTATGTAGTTTTAGTTTTTAACTTAGAATCGATTCAGAGCAGAGACTAACAATCAATGTTTAGTTTTGTAGGTGATTACTGACCTAGTAAAGCTTAATCGTTTGTCTCCTTTTCTTTCATATTGTTGCTTCTGACTTTTCTCTAAATCAACAATCATTGTTTTATTATGTTAGTGATTTTATAGTGCTTCGTATAGTCACTACAAGAGAAAAGATGTTTAGCATCATTAATAACGCATCACAAAAATAAACGATGTTAAATAAAATCACTTATAAGCAAATGACACTAAATATATGATTTTACATCAACTTAAATAAATGATATATTATTAAAATAATTAACAACATTTAAAAATAAAATGATACAAATCAGTTAAAATTTACATCACTTCGAAAAAATTAACACAATTTAATGTTGATTTACATCATGTTAGGAAAATAATGTAAAATATTAATTTATATCATTTAAATAACTGATGTATTTTTAACATCAGTTAAAAACTGATTTATTAATTATGTATATTAATATTACCTAAACTTAGGTCTATAAATCAATATACAACATTAATTATATATACTTCTCAACATTCAACCTTAGCTAGTAATCGAATTTATAACCTCTCTATAATATAAAAATTAATAATTTTCTAACATTTGAAAAATAATTTATAAAATTTTTGAATTAATTTATATAGATATATAAATGTAACAATCTCAATTAAGTAAATTAATTGTTTACATTATTTATATATATATATATATATATATATAATCTTATAGTTAACTAAAAAGTGAGCATATTAGAATAATAAAAAATAGAATATACCATAATTAATTTAAATTTCATTTTAAAATTATTAATATGTGACGCTAAGAAATTGTTGCAAAATTTTATTTTATGTGGTTTCTAAAATGTACTGCACAAAATCTTAACTATAATTATGCAAAGCAAAATAGTGATTTTCCATAATAATTATATAAATATTGGCATAAAATTATATTTATCTATTAAAATAATTTCAAACAATATTTTTTGCTAAGAAAAAAATCAAAATAGTGTCTTACTCTAAAGTGAGTAAAAAGAGGAGTCGTATACAAGTTCTTGGAGACGGTTGGGGAAAAATCGCCGATGGCTCGTAACGACGTTCTCCTCTCTATCCTCCTCTTTCTCGTCACCATCTCCGCCGTATCTTTCGCTGACGATGAACCCGACTGTGTCTACACATTCTACATTAGAACCGGATCGATCTGGAAATATGGTACAGATTCGATAATCAGCGCTAGAATCTACGATAAATACGGTGATTACATCGGAATCAAAAACCTAGAAGCATGGGGTGGATTAATGGGATCTGATTATACCTATTTCGAAGGAGGGAATCGATCGGCAACGATGATTGATGCAGATCAAGTGGCGAAGTTTCGTAAGAGATTCGCTGGACTTTCAGAGATTATGGAGATTCCTGTACTTTGAGGTGAAATTGTTATGCCTACTAAGAAAAGTAAAGGTCGTGTTAAAGTTATCTTCTCCATGAAGAATTTATTGATTTCGTTTATCAGCGGTTTGAGTCTCTTTCGAGATTCTACTTTTCTGACAATGGAGTCTCCGTTTGTCGGCGTTTTTCCATGGTATGTATTGTATTATGGTGTTTTTCCTCTGGATAAATTTTCTGTAGGCGTTAAATCTTCTCGAAATTCATTTCGTATTTGGAAACCGCCATGGAAAAAATACTGGAGAAACGATGTAAGTAATGAAGATAGAGAGATTGCTAACAATAAATGGGATTGTATCAAGATCATCTCAATGTCTACAATTG
>OVBE01017075.1:0-10599 GCA_900406425.1 Iberis pinnata | reverse complement strand
GAGTCTAACTCACGTTTTTATATGAGAAAATTATCAGAATACTAAGGGTTTAGGGTTAACTTCCCTTTTTATATTTGTTAGTTATTAATCCCAAAATGTACGGTAGTTAAGCTAACTTCCCATTAAGGAATCACCATGTTTAATTGTTTAATATTGCAAATTATTGCGTAAATTAGAAAATATAATTTTATCGATTGTAATTTTTGTATATGCGTCAATCTGAAAATATTTTTATTATATTGTATGCGTTTTTTAACATTTGTATTCTTTCAATTATATATGTTTCACTCAAACACATCATATAATTTGATGTAATATTATTTATGATTGCATCGTTTAGTTATTGTCTTTTAAAAAATATAAATATAAAAAACGTGTGTTTTTATGTTTACAATTTTCAATATTTTTACTTTTAACTATATATATTTCATTAAATCTAATAAAATAATTTGATATACTTTTATCTTGTGGTTATATTTGAGAATTTATGTCTTTTTAATATATTTTGGAAGAAGTAAATCACTCATCTCAAAAAATTTTGGACGGATACATCTATTCAAAAATATTTAGTTATAATATTAGCGTATTGTCAGTTGAGATCTAGATTCACATCTGGTTAGTGTCCATAACATTAGCTTATTGTTAATTCAACATATGTTATATTAGGGCCATGAATGTTTGTTAGTTTTTGGTTTTTGGATTTTGGTTTTTGTTTTTGGTTTTTGGTTTTTAGTTTTTAGTTTTTGGATTTTGGTTTTGTTGTAGATTCTAGTTTTTATAAAATCTTGAATGGTAGTTTTTGGTTTTCATCAATATTTATTTTAGTTTTTAAAATATAACTTACATTTGTTTTGCTAAATTTTTTAAAATAAATATTCAATTCACTAAATAAATAAGTGATTAAAATAGTTTTTAAATATATTTTCTTAAAAATTTTGAAAATAATATTTATTAAAATAAAATAAAAAGTAAACTCACGTAAGAGGGAGTTTAGCTTTCTAATTTTCTGCAACAAAACAAAAAAAATAATCGTGTGAAAGATAAAAAAAAGATAACGTACAAAAGCCACAGTAAAAGAGATTTTGGTTTTTAGGCATATATAATGAACTAATCAAAAAAATAGATTCCCTACAAAATAGGGAATCATTTTTTATAAAATCTTGATTGGCTTGCAAAATGGTTTTTTAAAAACAAAATCTGAAAACTAGTTTAAAAACTAAGAAACAATCAAGGCCTAGATCACAAAAAAATGGGTTGGTTGTGTCTTTTAGCATTTGTATATAAAAATGTTTTGAAAGAGTATGTCATTCTTAGGGTCTTAAAAAATAATATGATGGGGTTTTAAAAACTTTTGTAAATTTTTTTTATTCTAGCGATATAATATAACAACAAGAAAAAAGTCCATTTGCGATGGAAAATCCTTAATAGCAAATGAATTTTCATCACAAAATTTGTGACATATCAAAATCTTAATAAATCTGTCTCAAAATTGCTATGAATTTGCTATGGCATATTTTGTAGATCCTAGAAAATTTATCGCACTTTTATAATTTTTAAACTAAGAGCCAATTTTTAAATAAAAATCCAAAAAATTGCAACGGATTTGCGATGAACATTCAAAAAAATCCCTCACAAATTTAAATATTTTATAATTTTATCCAAATTTCAAGGTTTAGAGATTCATATAGATTTTTGGATTCACAAACTTTGCGAGGAATTTTCGACTCGCAAATATGTTACACCCTCAAAACAAAACATAAATCTCTAACCCTAAACTCACTTGAAAATAGGAAATTCTACAAATTAAGTGTTGCAAAATGTTATTAAAGTTTTATAAACTTTTAATTCACCAATGTAACCATGTGCATAAGAATTTTAAGAAGTTGCTTATTTAGTTTGTAAAACTTATATCTATTATAATCATTTTATATATACAAAAGTGTTATAAATTGTGAAATGGTTAGAATATATACACATTGTTAATCAAGAGGAGTTCGTGCATTCGTCCCTAATCTCCTTTTACGTCTGAGACCATCTTTTGCTAATACTTGGTGATATGGCATAAATCATCCCTCCTGATATGAATCAAATTAAGGATTTCATATATCTAATTCATGATCGGTTAACATATTAACCTAACGCACCGTTGCAGAGATAACAATATGTTATAACAAAACTTTTGTAAGAAATTGTGATTTTAGGGATATAAGTATCATTTCAATGATTTACTAAATCCCTCACACAAGATATTAAACCTTCAAATAAATACAAACCAAATGTTACAAATGTTATTCAAGTTTTTGTAAATTTCTAAATTTCATCAAGCTAATCACTTTACAATGTTATATATTTTTTCTGTGAAACTTGCAAGTTTTCTAAGCATCTAAAAAAACTATAATACAGTAGAGATATGTTATAATAAACATACAAAAAAATAGTGACAAAAAGTTATAAATGAAAATTTCTTCAATATTCTACAACATTTAGTTCACATGATTTCAGTTTAGTGTATCAAGATTCATGTATTATTTTGGGATCTAACATATTTGTGATAATTTGCGATAAACATTGGTTTCCTAGAAATTCTCTCACAAATTTATTTCAAATTGATTGTATGGTTTATTCTAACATATTTGTGATGGATTTGCGAGGATCGGTTGCAAATCACTCACAAATTTGCGAAAAATTTGTGACGAACATTAGTGTACTAATAAGTCTATCGCAAATTCATAAAAAAATATATGAGAGAATTGATATTAATATTAATTTATAATTTACATACGGTAAAAAAAAACCTCAAAATATAAGAAATATTCAAAAAATTCGTAAATCTCAATGAAAAAATATTTGAATAAAATTTTACAGAAAAGTAACTATAACAATAATCATGGTAGAAATTTAAAAACAACAAATTATATTCTATAAGCATAATTAGAAATTATTATAGAAAAGTAACTATAATTATAATTAGAAATTTTATAGAAAAATAACTAAAAAACAGTGATATCCAACAACATACCAAATATTAGACCAAACAATCAAACATTAAAACGAGAATGAAATCAAATAATAATTCAACAACGAAAAGTCTTTAGGACCAACTAATTTAAACCAAATGAAAAACCAAACATGCAAATAATGCACAGATACAATCATAAACCAAAATCTATTGCTATGTATATTACTTTTCTTACATTTCTCATATCGCCTACTATATACATGGATACCTCTATACCGTCAGACCTTTCCATTTAAGAAATCTATGAAGATAATAAATACTTTAAGAAATCAAATGCGAATTCAAAATGAGAAGACACCTAGTAAACTACAATCGGATTTGAAGAGAAATTAATTAGTAAGAACGGAAGAAGAAAATTACAATCTATTGGAACCCCCATGTTGATGAAGAAGATCGAGTAAACATCTCCTCGCCAAAGTTGATGAAGAAATCCTACTAATTGATTAGCTTTGTATCAACCTCTCTAGATTTCTTTGTAGCTCTGTTGAATCTCAACTCCAGCTCCGTCGATTTCCAACTCTAGTTTCGCTAAAGTTGAAGAAGATTTGTTGTGTATGGGAGTCGAAGAAAATAAAAAATAACAGAAGATAAGATGACACTTTTATGAATAATATAATAAATTAGTGAAGAAAATCTGGTTTTTGGTGAAATTTTTGCTAAGTAGAAATTAAAATAAGAGGGAAACGACAAACATTTAGTAAGTTTTTGTGGTTCAATTACCGTATGATAAAATCTGTTAACAACTCTATATTTGCGCTACTAACAAAGTTAGAAAATCTGGCAACGTTTATGATAGCACTTAAGTAATTTGTGCTATCGCAGAGTGCTATCAATGAGCTTTTTATGGTAAAGTATAAGCATAATTATAATTTATTTATTATACCATAATCTACCACTTAAATTATTTTCTACATTGTGAAAGACGGTTTTTTCTTCTTTTTTTGTAAAAAAGTTTTATATTAGTAAAATAAAAAGTACATCCAAATATACCCAATACAATTCAAACCAAAAAGCCCAACCCAAATCCAAAAACTCTAAAAACTATACAGATTTGGTAAAAGATTCCTAAGGCCCAAAAGGGCCTAAATCCAACAATGGAAACCCTAGTAACCATTAGGGTTAAGGAAGAAATCCATAATCCAGTGGCGCCGTCAACGGCAGACCTCACCGGAAAACATTCCGATGAACCGACGCAGCTCCAGGAAGCAGTGAAGAGACTCCCGGAAGAGACACTGCAACCCACCAGAAGTAAGAGACAGTGAGGAGGAAGGGAATTGATCATAAATGCATTGGGGAGCTTCGGGAGAGGAAACTAGGTTTCCGGCAGCCAGGGACACCGCGTCTCGCCGTCTGGTCCAGACATCGTCCCTTCACGGCGAGTGTTGTCCCTGCACCCTCGTCGAGAGAAGATTCGTCGTTCTCAGCCAGTTTGAAGAGGAGGACTTCCTTGAAGTTTTCCTTCCCGGAGCTCACCACCTTCCGATCTAAAGGCGCAACGCATAGATCTTGCTGGATCTAAATCGCCGCCTTGAAGCTTCAACCTTTTCTGGCACCGATGAAATCTATAAGTGAAGGGTAGATAGTAGGATCCGGCTACAAGAGTGAAAGAACGGGGAGCTCGCCGGCGTTGGATTCACCGGCGAGTCCGGGGCTCACGATGCAAGTGAACGTGACTCGAATCGTCGGCGGTGGCCTCGGTATCTCTTCCTCAACGCCCTTTCAATTTCTCGGTGAAAAGAGAGAAAGAACATAGAGAAAAAGAAGTGAGTCTGCAAAACGGTTTTTTTCTTTTATTCATTTAAAATGCAAATATACATCTAAACTCGTATTTGTAGGTGCTAGGTTATTGGCGTTTATATATGGCATACTCAGATTCATTACTCCAATCAATCAGCAAGGTCTTTTTCTTCTTATAGTCTCAAATTAACTTTACATTCTCTTCACTGATTTTGAAATCCACGAAAATATGAAAAATTCATGACCATATCAATATAATCCTCTCTTCCCTACACTAACCACATCTTCTCGTTTATCTAGATCACACTCCAGAAATGCATTTAAGACTAGGCACTAACGGATATCCGAAAAAATTTAAGTTGTTATTACATCCTCATAAACTACTCTAAAATCTTATATTTGTTCCTAAATAGATGATGTTTTAGAATTTTTACGTAGATTAAGAAAATTAACTTTTTTACTTTATGTCTTTCTTTTAAAGTATTTTCACCTAAAACATCATCCTTATATAAACAAAATTAAATTCTAAAGCATCCTCTTATGAACGTAGGGAGTATAAATTATAAATTGCTATATAATGTATGTGTAGATGTGTAATTATATATATATATATATATTGTAGTTTATAAGTTGAAATTACGGATTAGAGCGGATATCCGATTTTTCCAAAAATAAGTATTTGTATATGCTCTTTTTCTTGACGAATACTATATTTTATTATTTGCTTTGCTCCAAAATCTTACTGATATTTGGATTTTTTTAGTTGAATCGAAGCAAATAATAGATCAAAGCATATCTAACATATATTTTGTCAAGGCCTATCTTCATGCATAAAATTTTCAAGTCTGCCAATTTTCTTTCAACAAAACACTCAAGTGTGAAAAAAACTCTAAACGCTGATGAATTTTCTCAAAAACTACACAAGTTTGCATAAATTATTAGAAAAACTCTAAATTTGCCATAGTGAGTGTGGAGTTTGAGTCTAGAATCTAAAAAATTATGTTACTAATAAAAGTTCATGTAATTTGAAATATCTAATGTTCAACTTTTTATTTGTGAAGGGCGGCGTGAATCATGGACTTTTTTTGGTAGATGTAATTCAATCGTCTATTTTTTTCTACCATTTTCCAAACATATATGAATACTTGACTTCACGCGCGCCTATGTACTTCCTTGTACGGACCTTTTTTGTTCAATATTAGTATTATTTTCTCACCGTAACTGTATTAAGAGTTTCTTTAAAAAGCAATTTCACACCTGGTTAATACGTACACCAAGAACATTCTTCGTGGAAATGAACAATTTTACATCTCTTCATCTACAAAGATAGATTTAGAGCGTTAGGTTAATAGATGTCAATTGCACAGAGAACCATATGTGCAAAAAAAAAAAAATTAGTGTCAAATTAAAAGGGCTGAAGAAAAAAAAATCAACCAAACGCATTCACATTAAAATAATACTCTTAATCCAAGATTAGGATTTTGCAGAATTCATAATAGATTTTGGTTTTCATTCATGCAAATATATTTTCTTAGCCATTCAAAGTTTTCAGATACTACTTCTCCTAAATGAAAGAACTTATTTTTTAGTGTATTTTTTTTGTCACCAATGTTAGTAGGTTAGAGTTAGAATGTCTAACTTAGGGACTCGATCCTGTGACCGAGGTGCCAGGAGACAACGCCAATAACCACTGGACTAAGTGTTGCTCGGCTATTTTTTAGTGTACTTAGTTTGTCATTGTGTCTAGATACCAATATTTCATTCTTCTTCTTCTTTTTGGTTTAAATCATTTTCTTAGCTTTCATGTATGAAGAAAACTATTCTCAATCGACTTGTTTTATTGACAAAACTCTAAGGAGGTATTTATACACATAGAGATTTATATAAATAAAGAAATTATCGTTTAATGGAAAATATACATTCTCCTAAACTATAGGGATATGACAATATCTCCAATACTCCCCCTCAAAGTGGAGCGTGAAGATCACGAATGCTCAACTTGGATAGTAATGAATGAAACTGATCTTTAGGTAACGCCTTGGTAAGAACGTCAGCGAGGTGAACAGAGGCGAAAATGTAGTCTGTGACAAGTAAACCATTGCGTACGTCATCTCGAACAGCATGGCAATCAAATTCAATGTGTTTCGTGCGTTCATGAAACATCGGATCCACAACGATGTCAATTGCAGCTTTGTTGTCGCGAAACATATCGGCTGGTCGGGAAATGTCAACGCCGAGCTCAGCAAGTAACTTGCGTACCCATTTGATCTCTCGAAGACCAAATGTCATCGAACGATATTCAGCTTCAGCATAAGAATGAGAGACGGTATTCTGTTTCTTGGTCTTCCAACTAATCAGAGAACCACCTAAGATAACGATATATGCACTCAGAGAGCGATGTGTAAGCAAACAAGAGGCCCAATCAGAGTCACAATAAACTGATAAAGTCATGTCCGGATCATAAGAAAGCATAATACCTTGTCATGGTGAGCCTTTGAGGTAACAAACCAAGCGATTAGCCGCCTCCTAATGTGCAATCTTTGGCGTTTGCATGAACTGAGAGAGGAGATTAATCGAGTAACTTAAATCAGGACGTGTACTGAGAAGATAGATGAGACAACCAACTAGGCACTGATATGGTTGCGGATCATCCAAGACGAGACTGTCCACACTTGCAAGCAAATGTTTCTACACAAGAGGAGTTGCACAAGGACGACAACCAAGTAGACCACACTCGGTAATAATGTCTAAAGCGTACTTCTTTTGGGACAAGTAAATACCATCGGGTCCTCGACTAACTTCAAGGCCCATAAAATATTTTAATTTGCTCAAATCCTTCATATGAAAACATTCACCCAAATAAGTCTTAAAACGTGAGAGTTGTTGGGAAATAATACCACAAATAATCAAGTCATCCACATAGATGAGGACCTTGAGTTCGACGCCATCAAAGGAGAAAGAGAAAAGAGAGTAATCTTCGTAAGATTGTTTGAAACCAAACTTCTCCAAAGCATGTGACAACTTAGCAAACCAACAACGCGGAGCTTGCTTCAGCCCATATAATGACTTTCGTAAGAGGCACACCTCGTCACGATGAGAATGACGAAAACAAGGTGGAAATATCATGTAGACTTCTTCAGCTAAATCACCATGAAGGAAAGCATTGTGAACATCCATCTGACAAACTTCCCAGTTACGAGCAACCACAAGACGCAAAAAAGTACGAACTGTTGTCATCTTAACAACCGGAGCAATAGTCTCGTGATAATCAGCGCCTCCAACCTGATTATTCCCTTGCACAACAAGATGAGCTTTATAATGTTCTACATAACCATCAGAGTTATATTTGATTTTAAATACCCATTGACTACCGATTTCTGTTTTACCCTGCGGTAACGGTACTAACCTCCAAGTCTTAATATTCTCCAAAGCATCAATCTCGGCAATCATTGCATGTTTTCGTTTCTCATCGTGAACAGCTTCTTGAAACTGCTTAGGCTCCACCAAAGATGTAACAGCACTCAAGAAAACACGATGAGAAGTGGATAAGTAAGCATCCGAGATATAGTTAGAAATCGGATAGAGAGACGTACCATGGACCGTTGAAGACTAAGATATGGCGTTGATGGGAATGTGATCGGGTAATGACGAGTCAACGACATCGTAGGCTACATAGTCTTGTAAACGTGAAGACTATGTGTGATGACAGTGACCACGGACGAGTTGTTCCGTGACTACAGCAGGTGGTGATGATGTCAGAGCTACTATCTCATCAGTAGACACATGTGACGAGCAGATTCCAGAGGATAACTCCCCCTATCTGGTGAAATAGGTTTTGGAATTGAGGCTATAGGATCCAAAAAACAATCGTCATTATGAACCGAATAAAGATCTTGATTCGGTGACGACAAAGATGGAGGCACAAACGCAAATGGGAACGTGTCTTCTTGAAACACGACGTCACGAGATATAAAGATTGCCTTGGTTCCAAGATCCATTACTCTCCATCACTTTTTTTCGAAAGGGTAACCAACAAAGACGCACTTGTGACTACGAGGACCAAACATTTCCTTATCTTGAGCTCGATGATGAGCAAAACACAAAGAACCAAAAACCCTTAAGTACAAGTAATCAGGAAACGTACCAAACAAAACTTCATACGTGTCTTTCCATGATGAAGGGAAGAAGGAGTGCGGTTAATCAAAAACGCAGTAGTGAGCACAGCTTCTCCCCATAACGCATAGGAAGATTGGCTTGAAAGAGTAATGCACGAGATACATTGAGAATGTGTATATAATTTCACTAAACACATATATTTTGTTGTGGTGTTGAGACACAACAAATTTGGTGCAAAATACCTTGAGCGCGAAAATACGAAGCTAAACAAGTGAACTTCGTACCATTGTCGCTACGAACCGTTTTTACTAATTTTCCAAACTGTTTAGAGGCGTAAGCAACAAAGTTAGGCATAATATGTTTAACTTTTGATTTCTCCAACATCAAGTAGGTCCAAACTAATCTGTAGAAGTCATCGACAATAGTCAAAAAATAAAGTGCACCACACGAAGATGAGACGCGATATGGTCCCCAAACATCAACATGAATAAGAGAGAAACAATCTTTTGATTTATTCAAACTATCAGAAAACACTTCACGAGTTTTTTTAGCTCTAAAACACACGTCACACGGGCAAGAGTTCAAAGACTTAGTACTAGTATGAAAGAAAGGCAAATCTAAAAGCATTTTAAAAGATGGATTCCCTAGACATTGATGCCAAAATTGCGGATCTGACTGACGAACTACCGTGTAGACCTTAGCTCTGAGCAACTTCGACAAGACATATACCCCATTGATAATAGGATTTTTCCTAGCTGTTCAATTTATATTATACTATCATGTCATTGCAGTGTAATAGATGTCAATTCAATCAGGTGGGTTAACAAACAGTCCTAAACAAACAGAACAAATTGGAAGTAAAAACACATAACATAATAACTAGCATGCATTAATCAAAAGCTAAAGAGTAAACAACAAGTAAACTCAAAGCAGAAAAGAAGATGGTAATAAAATGCAATCAAGGAAAAACAATACCTAAGGATAGGGGTAATTGATCTGTGATCCTCCTTGGTCTACCTAGATGCTTAAAAAACCTCAAGCAAGAGCTAATCCCAAAACAATAGATTCATAAACAATCAAATTTAATCTCTTGATAGATCATCTCAAACTAAGCAATATCCAGACCTAACTCTCGTTAACATAACACTATCTAGCAAGCATGAAGAAACAATCTGTTTAAGTCAATAAACGCCCTAAACAACCAATCTCTTGGGCACTACAAGAAATATGCGTTTTCTTAGCGATCAAAAAACGCTATCGTAGGATTGCATAGCGGATAATTAAACGCTCTGACACTTTAGATTGCGGATTTAATGTATGTTATAATTATTAAAGTTACGATAGCGTAGTTGAAGATGCAATTTTTATTTTTATAATAGCGTCGTATATTTGTTATTAAAAGTGTTTAATAATAGCTTTAGTTTTATATATTCAATAGCGTTGGATTTGTATTATAATTGGATTGCATCTATAGCAGTTTGTTTTACAAAGATAGCAAACTATTTGTGCTATTATTGTGTTGTAATTACCCGATAATTAATATTATTAATTTTTTTTTTGCACTCGAAAATTAATATTATTATTTTTTTCTGGTGTGCACCCTACAATTCATATTATTATAATTATAGAACTGGATTTCTTTTGTAGCTATAATATATTTTTGAATTGTATGTCAAATAAAAATTAAATAATTAATTTTATTATAACCATAAAAAATTTCCATGTAT
>OVBE01017074.1:0-10600 GCA_900406425.1 Iberis pinnata | reverse complement strand
CCAAGATATCTTCGTCGTTGATGACCGAAGCGAGGCTCAGGGCTCTTACCCGGTCATGTGGTTTTCTGGATATGAATCTTTAGTTCAAGGTTCTGGCTTCATATGAGCGGCCGTGGGACCCTCCGACCGGATACTTCATCATTTTCGAAGACTATTTTCGGGATGCCCATCTGTGGTTCCTGCTGTCGAAGCTATTTATCTCGTACTGTGCTAAGAGGTAGATGACAATTTCTCAACATTTGACCGCCTCTGTCAGGAACCTGGTCGAAGTTTTAGTTCTTGCTGCCAAGCTGGGCATCGAGGTCTGTAGGAAATTCTTTTAGGAGACGACCATGATAAAGAAACTGCCTGGAAAAGTTGACGGTGTCAGCGTCGACACTAGTCTTTTCTATGTGAACTTCAAGCCTCCGCTTAAGTTTTTGACTGGCGTTACGTTGAAGATCTACAACTAGAAACGTAGATGGTTTTTCTTTAAAGTGAATGAGGCGTCGGTGCCAGCCTGCAATTATGATTATTCTAGGCCATAGAATCTCTGCATTGGAAGATTTATTTTTTCTGTTGGCTTTGCTCCTAACGGAACTTTTCTTCTCTATTGCAGTCAAACCACTGAACTTGAAGGCTTATTCGCCAAACTTCTTTTAGGATAATGAAGGAGATCGAGAGGAGGGGGATCATCGCGTGGGAGGATCTAGATTTGACTCGTGTTCAGAGGAGTTTAGCTCGCATTTCTCGAAGTAAGTCTTTCGATTCCTTCTCTCATGTTTGCTCTGATGTTTAAAATGAGGTCTATGTTTCCTCACAGTTGAGTGGGACCGCTACCCCTTCCCGAGGCAAAGAGCGATGAATTCATCCTTCATAAACAATTTACAAGAAAAGGCTTTGAAGAGGAAAGCTGATGCCGAGGCTAAATGGGCATCTGGCAGGGTAGACTTCGAGCCCAAGAAAGGGTCCGGTAGGGTAGATAGCGAGGCTAGGAGGCCGTCTGAGCAAAGAGNGGTGGTAACTCAACCTCAAGAAAACTGCCCCCTACCGAGCCTCCTGCAAAAAAAAGAAAACTGCTGCAAACAAGTTAAGGGCGCAGGTTCGTGCGCATAAGCGGGTGGTAATTCAGGTCAATAAGGTTAGGCGTCAGATGAAGGTCCTACTAATGGGTCCGGCGAGAATCAGCTGGCGATCGTCGCTGATGGTTCGATGGGGGTGCATGGAGACGATTTCCTGCCGGTCCCCTTTGATTTTCACTATGATAATGTGCTTGACATCTATGCCAATCGTGAGACTAGCGGGGATCTCGTCAGCCATTTGATTACTCGAGGTACTTTCACCGAAGAGTATGCGATGCCTCAGGTTTTTAACTACTTTGCCAGCCCGTATCTGGAGGTACGCCTACTCTATACTTTTATCTGTGCTCTTCCTCTCTAGTCTGAATCATTGATGTCGGGGTTTTTCTTGGGCATAACGGGGCTTTGGTGAAACATATGGTGAAATACTTTGAGCTGAAGATGGAGAAAGCGAAGGCCGCTCTAAAAGATATCGCGGCTTATGGGAACAAGTTTCGTGATGCCCTTGCGGAAGAAAGGGAAAATGTCAAAGTTTTGGACGAGCTTTAGGCCACGCTTAATAAACAGGTCGAATGGTCCACCGAGCTGGCGGAGAAGTCGAACGAGCAGGTGAAGGGCCTTTTAGCCGACGCTGAGAGGTTTGGAGCCGAGGTGGATAGATTGAAGGGAGAGAATGATACCCTCCAAGGCAAGCTAGACAGGGCCACTGAAAAGTCAGCTCGTCTCAAGGCAAGTTTTGAAGAGGTGGTTTGGCCTTTAAAGTGACAGGTCGGCTCGATGCGAAGCCGCTAACTTTTTCGTGGACTTCTTGTTGGGCTTCTTGCTGGGTTTGGATCCATAGCAGGGCCTGATCTCGTTGTTCTTTTTATTTTGTTGAGTCTATCTTTGAGCATGATGTTGTTGAGGTCGTCGTGTTCGGGCATTTTGAGTCGTCGAAGGCTGTATACGTTTACTTCGGTTGGGACCATGGCTTCGATGCTGTGGGCCATACAGAATGGCATCTTGTTCGTTGCTCGATGGAGAGTGGTTTGGTGAGACCATAGGACGTTGTCGAGCTAGTCTGCCCATAATCCTTTCTTTTTCCCTAGTCGCTTCTTGAGGCCATCCATGATGGTTTTGTCTGTGGTCCTGGCTTGGCCATTGCCTTGTGGGTACCTCGGCGTCGAATGACTTAGGCGGATCTTCCACTTGGTGCCAAAATTTTTGAATTTATGGGAGCAGAATTGTGTGCTGTTGTTTGTTATAATTTCGTAAGGGAGGCCGTGCCTGTAGATGATGTACTCCCACATGAACATCTGGACCTCGCCGTCTTGTATCTTTGCGAAGGCTTTAACCTTTACCCACTTGGTGAAGTAGTCCGTCATGACGAGAAGGAACCTTTTGCCTCTTGACGCGCGCATCAGGCCGACAATGTCCATCATGCAACGCATGAATGGGTAAGGTGAAGCGGACGTTCGTAACAGTTCGGTCGGTTGGTGGCTGGTGGGTGCAAGTCATTGACACTTATCGCATTTGAGCGCGTATTTGTGGCAATCGGTGATCATCGTGGGCCAGTAATGACCGTGCTTTTTGATTTTAAGGGTTAAAGCTCGGCCGTTGGCGTGATTTCCTTCGGATCTGTCATGTGTCTTGGTCATTACTTTGGTGGCTTCTTCCGTTCTAAGGCAGGTTAATAGTATGCCGGTCGAGTGTCGATGCAACAGTTGATCGTCGAGCATAATGTAATGTGCAGCCTTTCCCTCAATCGACGTGCTGTCCACTTATCTTCAAGGACCGTCCCGTCTGCGATATACAATTTGATCTCGTCTCTCCAATCCATCGGGGGTGGTTCGAGGTCGGCACCGTTTTAGAAATCATCCTCGGCGATTTCTGGATCATCGATGAAATGGATGTATGTCATAGAGATGCTAGGTTTGCTGATTTCCTCCACGGGGATCGTGCGTCTGAGTTGTGTGTCCGACGATGAAGCTATCATGGCTAGTGCGTATGCTACCTCGTTATCGTTGCGAGGGAATTTTTACGATCTTGAAATGGTTGATGCTTCGTGCTAGACCTTACACCACTCTCAGATAGGCGTCCATCCTTTCCCTTTTGGCTTCTTAGTCTACTGAGCATTGGCTGGCCACGAGTTGCGAGTCGCAGTAAGCCTTGACTTGTTTCTCTCCTATTCCAATCGCTAATTATATCCCGACGATGATTGTTTCGTACTCGACTTCGTTGTTGGACGCATGAAAGTCGAGGAGGAATGACTATTTGAGGATTTCCCCGGTGGGAGATTCTAGCCTGATCTTGACGCCACTACCTCCAGATCTAGACGATCTGTCGACGTGGAGGGACTAGATTTGAGGCGCTTCTTCGTTGGTTAGGAGCTCGTAAGGGAGCTCGATGATGAATTCGGCCAGGACCTAGGATTTGGCGCTCGTTCGCCCCCTGAAATTGATATCGTACTCGCTGAGCTCGATCGCCCATTTGGCCATCCTGCCTGACTGGCTGGAACTGTGCAAGATTGTTCTTAGAGGTTGGGCCGTAAGCACGATGATGGTATGTGATTGGAAGTAGGGATGTAGCTTCCTCGAAGAGACAACGATGGCGTAGGCGAGCTTTTAGAGCGTCAGATAACGTATTTTTGCTATGTCAACCATTTTGCTGACATAGAATATCGGTTTCTGTTCACCTTGGTCTTCTCTCATGAGCACCCCGCTTACGGTTGTCGACAAGACGACTATGTAGAGGAGTAGTGTTTTTCCGTCTTCCAATTCGGCTAGGATGGGTGGTGTGGACAGGTAACTTTTAAGCTCGTCAAAAGCGGTTTCGCATTTCTCGTCCTATTCGAATCTTTTGTTTCCCCTGAGCAGCTGATAGAACGGCCGGCACCTATCGGTCAATCTGGAGATAAATCTGCTGAGGGCAGCGATTCTTCCGATCAGTATCTGCACCTCCCTTGTACTTTTTGGGGATGGTAGTTCAATTATCGTTGCGATCTGCTTGGGGTTTGCTTCTATCCCTTGCTGAGTGATGATGTAGCTGAGGAACTTGCCCGAGGTGACCCTGAAGGTACATTTGGTGGGATTTGACTTCATCCCATAATGTTTCAGGACGGAAAAGTAAGAGCGTAGATGGTCGATGTGGTTGATGGCGAGTCGAGACTTGACCAACATGTCGTCAATGTACACCTCCATGGTGGTCTCGAGGAAGTTGGCGAACATCTGGTTCACTAGTCGTTGGTAGGTGGCCCCAGCGTTTTTGAGCCTGAAGGGCATCACATTGTACCAGAAGGTGCCTCGGTCGGTGATGAAGGCGGTTTTTTCTCTTTCGTCGGGGTGCATCATGATTTGGTTGTAACGGAGAAGGCGTCCATAAAGGAGAGAAACTCGTTTCATACGGTCACTTCAACAACCCTGTCAATATGGGGCAGGGGATAATTACCCTTTGGGCACGCCTTGTTCAGATCGGTGAAATCGACGCACACTCGCCACTTGCCGGTTTTCTTTTTTACTACGACGGGATTAGCTAACCATTCAGGATACTTTACTACGGTTATAGATCTGATGCTGAGGAGTTCTTCCACCTCCTTATTAATGGCCTGAGTTCTTTCCGGCCCCAGCTCTCTTCTTTTCAGTTTGATCGGTTTGAAGGTGGAGTTGACGTTGAGTTTGTGGCACGTAATCTTAGGGTCGATGCCTTTCATGGACTCCATTGACCAGGCGAAGACGGAGGTATTTTCTTTCAGGAAGGCGATGAGCTTGCTTCGTATCTTCTCATCAAGGTCACGTCCGACCCCAACGCGTCTCTTGTCGTGGTCGTCGTCTATCACGACCTGATCAATTTGTTTGCATACTGGTTTCGCTCTCTCAGCGGGGAGGTCTGTTTATTTCAAACTCTCCATCTGTAGCTGCTATAACTCTGAGCTTTTCTGGGCCTTATGCTCAGCTATGAAACATGTTCGGGCTGCTCGCTAATTGCTCCTGATGGTCACGACTCCGTTTGGGGTCGGCAGCTTGATACATTGGTTGTGGATTGATATTGCCGCATAGGTGGCACATAGCCACGGTGTACCTAGTATCACGTTGAATATTGGGTATTTGTCGACTACTTGGAACTTCGTCATCGTGACTCATCCCCTTACGCGGACTGGCAGTTTGATTGTGTCGATGGTTTCCACTATGTCACCACCAAAACCAGTTAAGAATTGAGTCGTTCGTTTGATTTCTTCAGAGATTTCCATCTTTAGTAACGTGCTCTTGAACAAGATATCCACCAAGCTGCCGATGTCGATCAGTACCCTCGTCACTTCGCAGTCTTTGATGACAAGTTTGACCACGAGGAAATCATTGTGGGGGCTCATGATGTTTGATGCGTCTCTACTCGTGAACATTATAGGATCTTGCATCGAGGCATCAGACGAGCCGGTGCGCGTACCAAGGACCAGTTTCTTGGATTTACTCTCGCAGAATGAATGTTCATGGCGTTGCGTTTTGTCCATGATGACATTGATTCTTCAGCGCCGGGGCGGGGCATCATATCGCCTATCATCTGGTTGCCTATACGGTGGTTCCATGTCGGCTTTGACTGCCTGCCTCTCAGGCCCGGCGTGTTCGGCACGCATTTTATTGGGTTGGAAGATTTGCGATTGCTCTCTCTGGCCTCTGTGTTGGGGTTGATCTGTGCGTCTCCATACGTTCTTCATTATGCTCTCTTGCCCCTTTTCATAGTTGTATTTTTTGAGGAGCATTTCCTTCACGTGTTTGCATTCATCGGTGTTGTGGCCTACTCGATTGAGGAAGCTGCAGAAAGCGTTTCGATCATCGTCTTTCTTTTGATAATGCTGGTTTTTCTTTCCTCAATGAGGTAAGTCGACTGCTTCCTACCCTTTTCGATCTTTGTTTTCCCCTCGTAGAAATATGTCACCTCGATGTTTTCTTCCTTCTCTTTTGGGTTTTGAGTTTTCGTGTGCTTCCGGGCCATCGCCGCCCTTTCTTCCTCCATCTAAATAATATGTTGGCTCTATGGAGCGCGTCTTCGAGGATCTGTGGCTGATTAAGCAGGAGCTCCTCTCTGAACCTCGACTCATACCCCCAAGGCATTCCGGAGGGCGGCAATCGCGGCTTCGTTGGATATTGCAACTTTGGACACCATTTCTTTGTATCGTTTGATGAACGTTCGTAGCGGCTCCCGCTGGCCCTAGGTTAGCGACCATAGTTCTGCGATAGATGCTCGTTTCTCCATGAACATGGAATAATGCTTTACGAACGCGATCGACAGCTATTGGAAAGTGTCAATCAATCTCGCCTCAAGGTGGGAGAACCAAGAGAGTGCGACTCCTCCTAATTTAACGAACATCTGACATAAACCGGCATCTCGTTCCTCATCAGTGAACTGGGCTCGCCCCATTGCGATGGTGAAGGCGGTCATGTAATGCGTCGGGTCGGCATTTCCCTTAAAATTCGGGAATTTGATCTTGGTCGTGTACTTAATCTTTGTTTCCGTTATCCTCTTAGTGAATGGGGTCCTTTGGGTTTCTTAGACGACCCTCTCGATGTCGGGTGCTGAGCTGGTTGCTCTGTGTACCAGGGAGCTCAATTTTTTTAGTCGGGCCTTGAGAATTTTTATCTCCTCGTTCTGGCTAGCCTTGATTTCGCGACGTGGTGCCTCATATTGGCGGTTTTTTTCGAGCGTGGATTGATTGTTTGACGTCGGCGCCTCCGTTTCAGTGAGTCCAAAGAGGTTTCTGTTTAAATTTTCCAGTTTGGCTCTTCGCATGTTCGCCGTCATTACCGCTTCAAATTTTCTTTTTCAACTGCTTGGATTCCTTCTCTTGGTTTTCTAGGCGACGCAACAGAGCTTGGTTTGTTTCTTCTTTGGTTATCACTCCTCCGGTCCTATTTTGGGGTCCGGTTGGAGTTTGTTGGTCGTCAGCTTCGATGTTCCGCTCTTCGAGATGGGTTTCATCGACGACTAGAAAGTAGTCGTCTCCGTGAATGGGGTTCGTCATGTCTTGAGTTCATCATATCTTGTCCCCAGTGGAGTCGCCAATTGTTGAGTCAAGGGTTCTATTTCCCAATTAACTTAGGTTCTTACAAGACAGAATTGAGGTCGTCTACAGTTCAGACGATCCCAATTATATTTTCTCTTTATCCCTCTAAATTCTCCCTCTAATTTTTTGTCTTAGAGAAGCCTCCCTTCTTCCGAGCTTTCATCCCTCTTTTATAGTCGAACGGGATCTGTTAGAACATGACAGTTGGTGGAATCGGCGATAGGGTGCGTAGCCTCACTATTCTTGATCGGCGTTCGGCGTATAGGTCCACTGTTCAAGTTTGGCAGCTAGACCTTTAGAGTGACAGATCGGCTCGGCGCCAAGCTGCTGACTTCGTCGTGGGCTTCTTGTTGGGCTTCTCACCAGGCTTCTTGTTGGGCCTCTTGTTGGGCCTCTTGCTGACTTTCATATCTTCTAGGCCCTTCCAATGAGGCCGATACGAGGCCATACCCAACAGGTGATCGAAAAATATTTGAAATATTCTAAATATCCAAAATATCTTTATTGTTATTATTATAGTAATTATCTTAAATTATTTGTTATTATCTTTATGATTTTTAAAAGATTTTGAGTTTTATTATTTAATTATAAATAGTCTTTTATGTCTATTGTATTACTAAGACTTTGATTAATAAATAAAAGAGTTTTTTTGCTTTGAGATAAGAGAAATTCCGTTCCTTAAATCGGTAGATCTTGAAAGATCTCAACGAATCTAAGAAGGCTTGATTTGTTCGGGGATTCTCATACTAAACGAATAATCTTGAAAACCCTAGCTTTCTGGGTATTCACATAATCAACAGATCTCTAGTTTTAGAAGCTTCCGCATCTACATTAGTTGGTATCAGAGCTACANAACGAATCTAAGAAGGCTTGATTTGTTCGGGGATTCTCATACTAAACGAATAATCTTGGAAACCCTAGCTTTCTGGGTATTCACATAATCAACAGATCTCTAGTTTTAGAAGCTTCCGCATCTACATTAGTTGGTATCAGAGCTACATTTCTTTGATATCCTAATCGAAGAACGATCTTGGGTGTCATATTGATAGTTAGTTGCTACACTTTCGAGGGCGAAGTCCTTTATCGGGAGAGAAGAGATCCATAGATCTATAGAGAAATCTATGGTAATCCGATCTACGACATATATGAAGATGACGTTGAATTTATCGATTTCGTCTTCAAAGAAGATTCTTTTGCAAATCGGATTTGTGCAAAAGGAGTGCAAAATCAGTTATGTGAAAAATCCGTGCAAAATCGGATATGTGCAAAATCGGATTTGTACATATATTGCGCAAAATAAGATTCGTGCAAAGTTTGGGCAAGATTCAATCGATGAAGAATGCTGGCAGAATATGTTTCTTTCATATTTCGGGTGAAATATAAATCATGCAAAAATTGTGCAGATTCCTCAAAGAGATCTAAGGGTGAACATTCTATTGAAGATTCGAGGATGAATCTTTCTTGGCCGGCGAAACTTGATGCAGAGAAATATTTGGAATATTCCAAATATCCAAAATATCTTTATTGTTATTATTTTAGTAATTATCTTAAATTAGTTGTTATTATCTTTATGATTTTTAATAGATTTTGGATTTTATTATTTTATTATAAATAGCTTCTTAGGCCTATTGTATTATTGAGACTTTGATTAATAAATAAAAGAGTTTTTTGCTTTGAGAGAAGAGAATTCTCGTTCCTTAATTCGGTAATCTTAAGAGATCTCAACGAATCTAAGAAGGCTTGATTTATTCGGGGATTCTCATACAAAATAAATAATCTTGCAAAACCCTAGTTTTCCGGGTATTCACAGAATCAACGGATCTCTAGTTTTAGAAGCGTCCGCATCTACATCAGTTGGTATCAGAGAATCCCCGAATAAATCAAGCCTTCTTAGATTTGTTGAGATCTCTCAAGATCTATCGAATTAAGGAACGAGAATTCTCTTCTCTTAAAAGCAAAAGCTTTATTAATAATTAATCAATGTATGAATAATACAATAGGACTAAGAGGCTATTTATTGTAAAATAATAAAACATAAATCTATTTAAAAAATAAAGATATTACAACTAATTTAAGATAATTACTAAAATAATAACTATAAAGTTATTTTGGATATTGCAAATATCACGCTGCATCAGGTCTCGCGGGCCAAGAAAGTTTCATCATCGAATCTTCAATAGGATATTCACCACTTGATATCTTCGAGAATTAATCTTCTTTTATTCATGTGTCTGCACAATTTTCGCACAAACTGAATCTTGTACGAATTTTACATGGATCCGATTTTTTATGCTTTTTGTACGAATATGATTTCGCACAATATCTGCACAGATTGGATTTTGCACGGATTTTGGCACATATCCGATTTATGAAATATTTTTCCCTGAGAAACGAAATCAATTACCTCGACATCGTTTTCATAAACGTCATAGATTGGATCACCATAGATCTCTATGTAGATCACATGGTTCTCTTCTCTCTCGGCAAAAGGACTTTCGTCCTTGAAAGTGTAGCAACTAACTATCAACATGACATTCAAGATCGTTCTTCGATTAGGAAATCAAAGAAACGTCGCTCTGATTCCAACTGATGTAGATGCGGAAGCTATATAGAATTAGAGATCTGTTGATTCGGTGAATACCTGGATAACTAGGATAATTGCAAGATTATTCGTTTAGTCTAAGAACCCCCTAATAAATCACGCCTTCTTAGATTCGTTGAGATCTCTCAAAATCTACCGAATTAAGGAACGAGAATTCTCTTCTCTTAAAAGCAAAAGCTTTCTTAATAATTAATCAAAGTCTGAATAATATAATAAGTCTAAGAGGCTATGTATAGTAAAATAATAAAACCTAAATCTATTAAAAATCATAAAGATAATAACAATTAATTTAATATAAATACTAAAATAATAACAATAAAAATATTTTGGATATTTAGAATATTCCAAATATTCCCGTGCATTAGTATTGGAATATGATTTTTAGGTCTTACTTTACTTAAATTTTTATTCATTTAATGTTCTTAGTGCTAGTTGTGGCTTGATCATTCATATCTAGATCATAGGTAAAATCATGCCCGGAAGGTGATTGTGAAAATACCCAAATAAATTATTTGAATGGTAAATGAGACTTAACCAAAGGTTGTGTTAGTTAGTTTAGTGGTTGAATGGATTATAAATGTTTTTTTATGAAATTTTCCAAGGGATTGTGTTAATAACATGATTAAAAAATAGATTTGTACTATGGAAAGGGATTAGTCTAAATTAGAGAATCTTAGACCAAAGATTAGCATTGTATGATAACATTAAGCATCATAGACCATTACTTGATCACCTAATTCAATAATCTATTTGTTTAGCCTTTAATTGTTATTTAAATCGTAATTTTAAGTTGACTTTTGTTTAATTTTTTTGACTTTTGTCGTCTTTGGTTGACTTCCTAAGTTTATGCTTGTTAGAATGTTAGTTTTATACCAAAAATCTCTATTTTCTTAGACTAAGTGGAAT
>OVBE01017073.1:0-10600 GCA_900406425.1 Iberis pinnata | reverse complement strand
GAGCCCGGAATCGATCCAATAGGCCACTTGGTTGATTTTTATCCATGAGAAGAAAAAAAAAAGAAATTGAAAATGAGAGAAGTGAAAGTGTAGTGAGAGAAAGAAAAATATAGAGAGAAAAGGGAAAAGTAAAAGTGAGGAAGAAGAAGATGGAAGTGAAAGTAAGAAAGCGGGAGGTGAAAAGTGAAAAGTGAAAGGTAAAAAAAAAAAAAAAACCAAAAGTATCTAAGATATTTTTCATCAAAATCAAGGTAAAGTGTGACTCCCAACCTAGTATTTGATTCGGAAAAAGTAGAATTGACGACGGAAAATGATATTTCGCGGGATTTCTATAAAAAAATGGAACAACCTTACCGGAATCTTAGTAAAAGTCCACCAAAACTCATGAACAAAAATAATAAGGTAACTCTAGAGAGGAGAAAAAGTAAAATACCTTATGAGGGTCTTTAGTAAGGAGAAATGAAGTCTTTCCGGCAAGGANAGGAGTCAAGAGGAGTGGTGGAACGAAAATGAAGAACCATGCGGCCTCACTGCTTCATATAGCAGAGCAGGTGAGCAAATCAAGGGATCTTGATTGAAGAATTATGATCTTCAATCAACCACCGAATCTGCCCCGATCCTTGTCTGAAGATCCTTAAATCTCGTGATGGCGGGAAATTAGCAATTCCACAAAGGAAAGTTTCCTTCAGTGGAATGGGGGGCAAAATGTGGGCACACTAATTGACCCGGATCCATTAGTGGGCTCGGGTCGGATTACACGGTGAGCAGAGGAGGCTCAGCGCGCGGAGCACGCAACGAGCAGAGGAAGCTCAGCGCGCGGAGCATGCAGTGAGCGGAGGAAGCTCAACACGCGGAGCATGCAGTGAACAAAGGAAGCTCAACGCGCGGAGCACGCAGCGAGCAGAGGGAAGCTCAGCGCGCGGAGCACGCAGTGAGCAGAGGAAGCTCAGCGCGGGGAGCACGCAGTGAGCAGAGGAAGCTCAGCGCGCGAGGCATGCAGTGAGCAGAGGAAGCTCGGCGCGAAGAGCACGCAGCAAGCAGAGGGAAGCTCAGCGCGGGGAGCACGCAGTGAGCAGAGGAAGCTCAGCGCGCGAGGATGCGGAGTCCACTGTAAACGAAGATGGCTCAATGCATAACGGGCTGATCGAGGCCCGCAAGGGGAAGAAACGGATAATGGGCCGGTAAAGCCCATCCAGAGCAGAGCTCTATGCAGATTGTCTTAGTGAGCTGTGAGGCCCAGTTCGCGGGGCTCCGGAGAAGCGGGTGAGCCAGCCGTTACGGAAAGTTTAAAAGAGTGTAACCGCGGATCAAGAGCATTAAAGGCACATTGAGTGCGAGGGATAACAGGGCGAGCCGCGAGGAGAGTCCTATAAGAGGTCTAGGTAGAAGTCCGAAATGAGGACCGAAAATCCTTTGTAAAACTTAGCATATCATTGAGTAAACTTGTAAACACTTAAGAGATTCAATAAAGCAAATACATTTCTATTCACAAATTCTAATCAAATCGGGTGTGAGGGAAATCTAGTCCTCACAATAATCACATATTTAAATGGTTTGGTGATGTATTAATGAACAAGATAAAAATATTGGCTTCAAAAATGTCAAGACTTTAGGAAGAGGTGAAGGAGATTATATTAGATATTGGCTCACATATTGCTCAATCGGCACCATCGGAACGTCTCCAGGTGTTTTCGAAGGGAAATCATACGGTAACACGACCTTGGATAAGCGCCGAGAAACAGGATCACTGGCCAAAAATGCCACATCAAAATTCGGTAGAGAGGTACAAAATCTGACATAATACTGTTGTACTCCTCCTTCCCACCACTTGAACAAAAGCATCGCGTATTGTGAAAGCCGAATATTCCTCACACTGAATTTGATCAGAATCATTGAATAGAAATGTGTTTGCTTTATTGAATCTCTTAAGTATTACAAGTTTCTCTCAAGAATATGAAAAATTTGCCAGCAGATTTTTGGTCGCTTTTCCGGACCCTTGTGGAGACTACTTATAGGACTTTCCACGAGGCTTTTTCAGCATCTTTCGCATTTAGCGCCCCTTCAATGTCTCCGATCTGCCATTACATCTTTTCAACTTCACGTAACCGCTCGTTTGACCCTCACTCGCGGCTCCTCTCAAAGATTCCGCTCTGGACTTCCTGACGGGTTGAGTCAGCCCACTAAGAATTCTGCTCGTGATGGGTTGCGCCAGCCCACTATCACCCTCTCCCGCTCATGGGCTTCGAGCGAATGACCATCGCGACCACTCTCCAGAACACCGTCGTGACTCACCGTGCATGGTCGTCGCGAGCTATCTCCAGAGCACTGGCGCGACTCACCGTGCATGGTCGTCGCGAGCTCTCTTTAGAGCACTAGCGCAACTCTCCTTGCATGGTTTTCGTGACCACTCTCTGGAGTACCGACGCGACTCACCATGCATAGTCGTCGCGAGCTCTCTCCAGAGCACCGACGCGACCCTCTGTGCATGGTCGTCGCGAACTCATCTCTGGAGCTCTGCTGTAACCCTTCGCTCGTAGTCCAACCACGAACCGACCTGGGCTCCATCGGTTGACCCGAGTCAGTCTACGCGCCCGCACGTATCCATCACATCTGCCATAGATCCTCCAAAGTCCATCTTCTTTACTCTACACATAGCACATGCAACCAGTGGAAACATGCGTTTGCGATGAGAAAAGATCGCCTCTAAATCTAGTTCGGACTGCTGCTACTCCATGAGTCCAACGAAGAGCAATCACTGGACAGATCCAGTACATACAGGTTTCAAAACACCATAAAGAAACCAAATCAAGACAAAAAGACGAGAGCAATGGAGCTTCAAAAATGTAGCTACAACACGGTAAGCGAAATCAAAACATTCGAGAAACATTAAAGGAGAGAAACCGATAAAAGTCGTATTTTTAACTCGTTTTATTAAATAAGATAATCTATGACTTTCGTCATACAATTATAACACATATAAATATAGCTTAACATACAACAAGTGTACTACATGCAATCGATTCTTCCGCATCGATTCACATGGAAAAACAAGAAAAAGTATTAGCTACTACTGCCTCGTTTTCCACGACCACGGTTTCCCCGTCCACGACCTCCCATAGATTGTCCAGACATCTCTTTAGCCTTTGTCGATGGTTTTACGGGTCTATCTCTAAGGATTATTTTATCAGAAGGATTCAAAAGATCCTTCATATCAGATTTTCCATCTGATTCAAAAGAATCTAAATTTTCTTCTGAAGAAACCAAAGAAGAAAACTGGTTAGAGCCAAGACAAAGCTTAGATTGATTTATAGCTTCCTGTTGAGTAGTGGTAGGAGTATGAACGGTAGTAGTGTTTAATACAACTGTAGGAGTCTCTTGAGGAGACTTAATCGATCCAAGGGTGGTGTTCGTTGGATGTTCTTCCAAGATAGTAGTTGTAGCTAGATCAATTTTTATTGATTTCTTAGGTGTCAATACCATGTTTTCACATGAAGATACCTTTATATTTGTAGAAATTTGGAGAATTGGTAGATTAGCATCCTTAGGGACAAAGGCTAAGGGCCTGATAATCAATGTCTCTAAATCAATTCTTGCATCAACGTTTCCAACTTGTAAATTATTCACTGATTGCAAACATCTTTTAATTTTGTGTCTAAGTTGACCACATCTACTACACTTAGTAGGTAACCAAGCATATTCTAATCCACCATCCTCTTTTATCAACAACAACTATTTTTGTTAGAAAAGCTTTGCTTAGCACAACTTCAACAAGAATCTTAGCTTCTCCAATGAGAACTGGATCTAATCAAAGTTTATGTGTTGCCATCGGAGCTCCTAAACCAGAAGTTATGTGGCTTATTCCCGAAGTTGAATATAAAATATTGGGTATATTTTTAAGAGTTATCCAAACTGGAATAGTCTTGATCACAAAAATCTAAAGTTGCTTTGGAAGTCCACGAAACAACAAATATCAAACAATCATCAACATGCCAAAGACTCTTTTGTAGAACCCAAATTCTAGTTTGTTCATCGGGATATGAAAGAGATTGTTTGATTTACCAAGCTTCCTAATGGTTAGTTTGATGATGAAGAGTCGTACTTATTATCAAATTTATATTTCGGCGTCGACCCAAAACATGTTGTCGGCGACAAAAGGAAGATGAACAAGCAAGAGATTCTCGAGCTCTTGACATAGAAAGATGAGAAAGTAAGGAGAGAAAGTGCTAGATGGTTTTCTACATTAAATAATGAATGGTGTACAAGCTTTTGAAATAATGTAACATGAACTAAAAACGGTTTACACAAAAGATGCTAAGAAGATATTCGAAGAGACACGAGAGATTACAAACTACTATATAGCTTTGGAGAGTGGAGCCAGAGAAATCCAAACACCAAGAGACTTAATGAAAGTAAAGAAGGTAGCAGCAATCACCAGAACAAAGCACAATAGATCCAACTACGGAGTCGAGCAATCAAACAAGCGCATGATGCACAGCTGAAGCATCAAGACAATCACACCACAAAGTCCTAAGGCCAACCACCACAATGCTTGAACAAGGGGTGGGGTTTTTCTGGTTCGGTTTTCATGTTTTTGGTTTTTTTTCGAATTGAACCGAATAAAAGTTCGGTTCTGTTCAACATTCGGTTTGTTTGGCTGGTTTCTCATCTTTATAGTTCAGTTTATTTGGTTCAAAAATCTTAATTTCAGTTAATTTTGGCTAGTTTTCAATTTATTTTCAGTTTTTTTGGTTAATTTTCGGTTAATTTTGGTTAAATTTAGGTAGTTCGGTTCAGTTAATATAGTGCAAAATAAAATTGTTGACGAACCGAAAATCAAACTAAAATAAAAAATTGTCAAACTAAACCAAAATAACTGAATAAACCGAACTAAATTCGATTTGGTTCGGTTTAAATGCCCAAGATTAGCTTGAACCTTGTAAAGCTTTCCTAACAAGTCCAAGACCAAGCAAAAACAAACCCCAATATATGGAGACAACGAAAGAAGAATGAAGGAGGAACAGTGGATATCAAAGTCGATCTTTAGGAATCTAGAGAAGAGAAGACAAGCGAGTCTAAAACTCCATGAATCCTAATAAATTAGAATCAATATATATCAAAAAGCAGAACCATATCTACCAATTCACAACAATCAACCTTTGTTTTTTGAAGGCAAAATCGTGTCGTCTTGGTCAGGTAGACATGTATAACTATCATCAAACTTGTGCAAACACAACCATTAAGAAAATGAAAATCATTAAATTTCAATCTTTTTAGTACAAGTTTCCTCTAGTGAAGATTTGGTACGTACCATGACAACAAAATTAATGAGATATGAAAGAAATGAAACTCTTTTCTTTTTAAATCCATTTCTACTTCGTATATTATATAATAAGATCATTCATTTATCTGAAGACCAGATTGTGGCAGCTCCTATCACAAGGGTATGGACAATCTATTAGCTTCACTTCGGCTCTGTCAAAATACCAATCTCCAACCGCTATTGCCACCGCCTAATCGCATTTTCAAATTAAAGTTCAAACAAATTATTACTTCACATTTAGTGTGTATATCTATTTTCCACACAGATTTACATCTTTAACATCTTAAACAAAATTTCTAGTATGGTCCGGTTTGTTGGTATTCGTTTGATCATTTTAAAATCAGCTTTTATATGCAGTTTTTAGATGTTAAAATTTCAAATCTAAAAAATCTAAATATTTATGAGACATTTAAAAATGTGAATTCATATGCAATTATATGCATTTTAAATGTGTAAAAGACAAAGATACAAACACATTTTCTTGTAAAAAAAAAACGCAAAAAACCCATTTTCTCACTAAAACCGCTGATATATGTTCTTTTGCCAAAAAAAACATGTTTTCTTGCAAAAAAGAAAAAACATAAACACAATTTTCTACTAAATATGCAGAAACTCGTTTTTGGGCAAAAATGTGATATCACGAAAATACTTTGCTTACAAAAACACACGAAAACGCGTTTTTTCACCAAAAATATGGTCTTCCATCAGAAACCCATACCCATTTCGGCACCAAATCGATACTTAGCTGCTTTTAGCGGGTTAACACAACATTACGAGTTTTGTGAGGAAATGTGTTTTCGTGTTTTTTACAAGATGGCAGGAAAACGCGACACCAAATTCTGTATAGGGAAATGTGTTTTCGTGTTTTTTTAAAAGATATCATGTTTTTGGTGGAGAAAACATGTTTCTGCATTTTTGCAGATGAAAAAGTTAGTTTTGTGATATTTTGGGATAACTGAAAAGAATATTAGCTTGTAAACGCAAAACAATTAAATGTTAATTTAAAACAAGCTAAGGCTTATTATGAAGATGAAATTAGTTACCTTTTTGTGGATAACAGGAGAATCATCAGCGAACCAAGTATCTTGTCTTTCGGTTTGGCAATGAGCAAAACATGAGTTTATAAACAAACCATTCTTTCTTGCATTTGAAAATCCCCTCACAGCTCTTAGCATCTGATCTCTAAACCCTGTTCGTTAAGCATAAGACTGTTCAGGTTAAGTCATTTCATTATGCAAGCAAAAAGCTTGGAGCTTTAAGATGGTTCGACCTTGCAAGAACCGGATCTGTGCAGGAGTGCATCTTCCATGATTTAATCTACATTCATGCCAATAACCACTAGGATCTGCACTTGGCGGAGCAATACTACTTTGAATCTGTTAATATCAAATAATTATTTTTTTTAAATCATCTCAGTTTAGCACAAAACATAGATTGAAGAAGAAACTTGCCTGCCAAATATCATATGCTGCATTGACAATAAAAAGTGGAGTTTTCATCTGACTGATCAAGTTTTGTGGGAAGAAACACTGTCCCCAATCATAAAGATACAAGAGTTTACAGGTCAGCTTATATACAAAATGAGAATTGATTTGACAAAAGGAAGAACTTACAGAGGTGGGATTGAGATGGTTTGTGCATATATGTGGCAGATTGTTCCTCACTCCCTGCAACTGCACAACGCCATTATATAGATTCCTTATTGTGTGGCCACCGGNAAAAAAAAAAAAAAAAAAAAAAAACAGCAAGTCAATAACAAGAAGTGAGACATGACCATTGAGTAATAGATATAAACTTACGTATCCAAGAACAAGCCCGCATCACTTAAGCATTTAACTTTGGTATTTCTAGAAAACAAGTTTCTGAATTCGTCACAGCGTAAAATCACTGCTAGTCCACCAGCAGAGCAGCCAGATAGAAGTGCCTAAACAGTAAATAGTACACATAAGTTTAAGACAAGAAGATTCAAAGAGTAAGCAAGAAGGAGAAAGTGAAAATCACCTGTCTAGCATTTCGCATTCCCTTTGCCTTCAAATCATCCATTGCGGCTCTCCATATCTTCTCTCCTCTAAACTGAAGGCCTGCAGCCTGTAAATGTAAAATTACATGTTATAAGAGGCATAAAAATCAAGAAAATGAAAAGTATTCGATTCAAACCTTGTTCTGACTATCCCCACTAAAAGAACCACCATCACAGTAACGAAGCTTAACTCTATTCCAGTTAAAAAAGTCTGGATTTTGTTGAGCTTTATTGCTAAGTATTCCTGTAAACTGAATCTGTTTCTCCATATAATTAGAAGATCCACGACGACTCTTCTTTCGGTATACACAGTTCCTTATGTTGTCACACCATCCTCCTCCCTCTAATTGAATAAGCCAGCTATTGGCTCCAGATCCATGCCCACGATCTAAGTGGTATCCGGGCAATGTTCCATCCAGACAAACTGTAATTATTACACAAACAAGATTTCTCTTTCACAGATCTTAACAATGTTACAATACAAAAAATCAAAGAATGTAGAGAGAGAGAGAGAGTACCAGCTCCTTTGGCACCAGCTCCTCTGATAAGTGTGAGGCCAACCATTAATGGATTGTAATTAGAGTGATATTTGGAGAAACCATACTCTAATTCCTCAATGCGATCCAAATCTGTGACATTGAACTCTAAATACGCATCTGCTTCACTCCCTAGAACCAGTCCTGACACTACAAGCCCTAAGAGGAGAAGCTTCCACATTACAGCTCGAAATGCTTAGAGTAAGAATAGATTTCAAACAAATGCAATCAGCTTGCATGTGTGTTTTTTTTTAGTTGTGGAAGAAGAAGAAAGAGACAGAACAGTGGAGAAGTGAGAGTGAAGAAAAAGAGTGTTTCATGGCTGGATTCACGTTTCGAATTTTATTACCTTCATTATATTAATTTAAAGTTAACATTTAATCACATTTAACTATTCTTGTAAGACCATCTTTCTATTGGTTTTTTTTTAATATAAAAAAACAAAATAATACTACTAAATACTTCTAAATAGGTAACCATATAGGAGTATATAAATACAAAGTTTATTATTTACTTTTCATAATTTAAGTTTTTTCGAACTAGTAATTTCTAAATCACGCTATTTAATCAATTAATAAGTTTACTCCATTCCCTATTTATCTTTTTCCCCCACAATCTAATATTTTTTTAAGTAGGAGAAGAACAAAATCATCAGCGATAATTATGGGTCATCATGTAATGCTATTAAAAACATTCTTTAAAATTTCCAACAACCTATCATTGTCGATTGATTATGAAGTAATCTAACATGTCAATTAATACATAAATCAAATTCAAAATAAGAATATAGATGAGTATTACAGTGTTAGGATTTGACTCTCAATTACAAAATTTATTAAGAATACAATATAAAATGTAAAAAAAAAAAATTATGTATCCAATTTAAAATAGTATGTCTTTAACCTAACATTTACGTCTATTTTCATATGCAATTGACTATATCAAATTGTTTTGACATACACGCGGATGTTTAGGCGGAGTATATGAATTAATATTTTTTTAAAAAATATATAAATTATTAAATATAAATATATATAATGTTCGAAATATAAATTAAGTATCAAATAATTATAAAAATAATACTAAGTTTTTATTTATGAAATGTCAAAATGATATATATGTAAAAAAAGTTATTTACAAAGAGTAGCGTTTCAATCTACGTACAATATTTGTAGAGATTGGAGAAGAAGGCGCGTTGTATCAAGGATATAAGGTTGTCTCGTGAAAGCCTGGCACTAGAATACCCAGTGGGACAAAACTAGTGACAGGAAAAAGAGTACAAACCTTATATACAGCAATGCCATAGAAATAAACGAGCAGTAATGAGTGGGGAAAAATCGGTAAACGGCAGAAAAAGTGAGGGCTAGACACTGATAGAAGTCCAACATTAAACCAAAATTGCGAGTTGCGAATGCGATAGGCAATTGTGCGTGAGATAAGCTTGCATAGCTATCCAACAATACTAAGTTTCAATAGAAACAAAGACAAAAGCTCTTAGTTTCACTATTTATATTATTTTTCTCCACCTACATCTTGAACCAAATCACCATCAATTCACAAATCAACATCAAACAGCGTATATACATCCATATTTTCTGTATATACGACCGTATTATTCGTTTATGCGCCGTATAAACAGTCGTACAAATATGACTAACCAAACATCGTATATACGAGTGTATTTTTTGTATTTTAAAACATTGGCTATTAATAGAGGTGTATATTTCTGGTAATGGATCGAGTAATAGTGGGTAGGGATCAAATATGAATATTTTGGGTATGAGAAATAAATATTCAAAATATATCCGTAAAATTATGGGTTTGATAATGGTGAGTGCAGATCAGATCGTATAGTAAAAGTCAGTATCCATAAATACTTGAACTCGTAATATATAGGAAAACTATGGATAATTTGACTAAATAAGAATAAAATTTATATATTTTATTTGTTATCCTGTATAAATTTTTTTACAAAATGGCTACAATAAACATAAATTATTATACTTTAAAGTTTACTGCATTTTATATTTTGTTAAACCACAAAAATTTTTAATTATTTTGAAAATTAGTAATAATATTATTCATCTTATAACATATTTTAAAATTTTAAATATAAAAAATGAGTAATTTTCTTATCTGAATAATTACTCTTATCGTACTTATACATATTTTAAAAAATTATTGATTCAAACGTAAAATTATTATTATCTATATAATTAGGTATGATTTTTACCCGTAAATATGGATTGTATATATGTCAAGTCAGCTAACCCAACTCAAGATAGACATATCTAATTATTAGGGGACAAAATGATAGGCTGATTGTAAAATGGTGGGGGTTATTTATAAATCCAAAGCACATGTTACGCTTCTATTACAATACAAACAGCCTCCACTCAACTCTGCTTTTTCTCTCTCCTTTTTTGTTGTTGTTGTAAAAAGGATATTATGTTTCAACTTTCAAGCTATTTGGGCATGAGCCCCAATAAATATTTATCGTTGCAGTAGTCCCATTTGTAGAGAATTAGTTAGTATATATTGTGAGAATCAAGAGACTTTGTTCTAGTGGTTGAAACTTTGTTCTAGTGGTTGAGACACTCTTTGGAGTATTCAAAGTCACTAGTTCAAATCCCTTGGGAAGAGTGATTTACGTTTTAAATAGGTATTGGGCACTGGGAGAGATTATGGGCCAAAGACTCAGAACTTCCACGGTTTATCAAAAAA
>OVBE01017069.1:0-10602 GCA_900406425.1 Iberis pinnata | reverse complement strand
CCTCTCAGCTCCCACCTACCTGTACTGTAACTCTTTCTCTCTCACCTTTTTTTTTTTTTGTAATACATTACTCCGATTGATTTGAATTCTTGTTGATCCATGTGTCGTCATTGTTTTCCCGTTTGGATTTTAAGATTTTAATGGTTAGATCCTTCGAATTCCGATCGGATATAGCTCACATGGCACTAGTTTCTTCACTGATCTCTTGTTGCGTGATCTAACTACTGGATTCGCTAATGAAGATCCATTTTAGGTGCTTGAATCCATTACTTTGTTGTCCTTCCTGTTTTAATAGTAATCTTGATTTGTCAATTTGCTTGGATCCACTGTTAAACAATTACTTGTTCTGATTCTTTAGAATTCCAGTCTAATCGACAAGTTTGGTCTCTGTTTATATTTATCTAAATCTATGTAGTTAAGGTGGATAGAGGTGTGAGCACAAGTATCTACTTCTTGCTTCCATCTGGGAGTGTTTCTCGTCTTCATCGTATACCAATGGCTGAAACATGGCACTTCTATTTGGGTGAACCCCTTACTGTAAGTTGAATTCAATCTTTTGTCATCACCGCGAACAAAACCGCAGAAGAAGCATAAAATATATGTTGTTGAATGTGGCTTCTTTGTCTTGTCTTGCATATAGGTGGTTGAACTCTACGATGATGGGGAGTTGAAATTCACATGTCTTGGTCCTGACCTGCTTGAAGATCAGAAGCCTCAGTACACTGTCCCTCCAAACATCTGGTTTGGTTCTTTTCCAACAAAGGATATTCATCTGTCTGTTGATGGGAAGCCGCTTAAGGCCGAGCCTAGAGACTCTGAAAACCATTTCTCTCTTGTCGGTTGTACCTGTGCTCCAGCTTTCCAATTCGAGGACTTTGAGCTTGCGAAACGCTCTGACCTCATATCACAGTTTCCTCAACATGAGTCGCTTATCACAATGCTCTCTTACCCGGAGTGAAAGAATCTAGAGGAGACTCCTTAATAGCTAAGTGGTTTGGTTACTCTTATGTCGCATAGTTGCTTCAAGTCCTGAACTATGAACCATACAAGGTTGTAATTCTACTTTGATTTCTTTGCTTATTCCCTCTGAAGTATGGTTGATCAAATCAAGTTCAGCAACGAGAAAGGTTTAAGTTTTGAAACAAATTTCATTCCAAAAAGAAAGCAGAGGATCTATAGAGGATTCATCAGTGCTATTCCCACATACACAGAACAATCAATATTATGACTTATGATTTAAATTCTCCATCTTGAGGGTTATGTAACACAAGAATAAGTGCCCTAATCGAGATCAAGGAACTCCATTCTTTTTCGCATCGTACCCTTCAAAAGCATTTCTTCCTTCTCTGCTTTCTGAGCCTGATTATACACAAGAGTATAGTTGAGGAATAAGTATGAACCAAAATCACCAAACACAGTCAAAGCAAATTTTGTGTAAGAAGCACTCTCAGTTCAAGCAAACTTTGAAGTAAGAGATACTGTACTAACCCTTTTAATCTCTGCTTCTGAAACTTGAATCATTTGAGCTGGAAGCTCTTCTTTTTCAATGTCCTAAGAGCCAAAAATGAACTTTTTCAATTGTTGAAATCCTTATAAAAGTGGAAACTTTATATGAAATGCAAGAAGAATTGGTCTGTTTACCAATTCACCAATCAAGACAACATTCTCTCCACGGATTATATATAGACCTAAGGGAATATCACAGTAGAGATCACCCACAATTACTCTTTCATAAGCTTCTTCTAACACAGCATTTGCTTCAAGAAAACCAAAACAAACAAACAAGAAAGCCTTTCAGAGATTGTGGATTTTCAGCAAATAGAGAAAGAGAAAGAACACAAGAAGTACCAAATTGATCAAAGGATCGAAGTAGACCCATCAGTTTCCGACCATCACGAAGCACCACAAGAAGTTTCTCTGCCAGGAAAAACAAATAAAATCGAAATTGATGAATCATCTCTATCAACCATTGAGATCAAAATTAAAGGGATATAGATTCGTAGAGTTACTGTCTAAGTAAGCAGCAAGAGAAGTGGAGAAAAAGATATCATCAGGAGCAGCCCAAGACATTGGAACTCTGCAACTCTCAATCGCATTTGCCTTTTTGACTTCTCAGTTTCCCGATGTCCCCTCGATCGTTGACCAAGAGTAACGGAGAAAAAACCCTAATTTTCACCGATGTAGTCGGAAATTTTGAGATGTAATGGATGGGTTTACTTACGTTTTGACGACTCGCGACGATTCTCTTCTGTAAAGTTTGTTCAGACGAGATCCAACCCAAAGTGAGTTTTTTTTATGCCAAAATATTTGGGGAAAAACCAAAACTTTGTAAATATTGAAAAATCACCCCCATTATAGTTTGCTTTTGGATTTCACTAATTTTATCGAATTGAACTAATTTATTCACATGTGATGACGTCTCGTAATTTGTGTGTTATAAATTCTATATTATAAATTTAACTTTAAATTATGGTTATTATACACATTAAAAATATATATAAAAAATTATAATGATATATATTTGTATTTTATAATAAAATTTTATTTCATATATTTTGTAGATATAAGTTAAATATGATTACATAATGAAAATAAAATAGCATATGATATTATTTATTTGTATACTAAATATTTATAACTATTTCATCGCATGTGAAAATTTTTTTAATATGTATGAATTTGTTGTGACAACAAATGTACGAATTTGCTTCATAATTTATCTAAGTATTACTTAAGAAATGTATATGTATTTTTTCATTGAGTTTCAAATTTCCTTATTTATTTTAAATGCTATTATGTTGTATACTATGTAGAAAATTTTAAAATATTATATTTTGAGTAATTTCTTGAAATAAAATACAAAAAAAATTACACACTCCCAAAAGTTCCATAATTATCACACACTCCCAAATGTTCCAAAAATACCACAAAAATAAAAATAAAATTTTAAGGGTTTAAAATTTTATTTTTTGGGTTTGGGTTCACTAAATAGAACTTAAGGTTTAGTTTTGAATGGGTAGGATTTAGTTTTGGGGTTTTAGGAATCAAATTATAAATTTTAAAGTTATTTCAAATTTGTGGTATTTTTGGAACAAAAACATTTGTATGGTACATTTGGAAAAAAATGTGGTATTTTTGAAAATTTTGGGAGTATGTGGTATTTTTGGAAGAATCCTAATTTTTTGTGATATTTTTGAGAATTCCCCTATTATTTTTCTAAATATCAAATTAAAACAATTTTTAACAGAAAGTAAAATTGAATATATAATTAGTAGAAATAAATGGAAATTTGATTTTTATTGTGTTTATAAATGATATGTAATAAATTGTGTATATGTAATTACTATTACACATGGTCTTTCAGTGACTAAATTATACTATGATTTATTGCCATACTATATAAAAATGATTAAACTAAATATTTGATTTTGTTAAAAAATATTATATATATAGTAGATAATAAAATATTGAGGAATTCCTTGAAACACCACCAAAAGAATTTCAAATTCCAAAAATACCACACACTCCTAAAAGTTTCAAAAATACCACAAACTCTCAAATGTTCCAAAAATACCACAAACATAAAAAGTGACTTTTAAAGGTTTAAAATTTAATATTTTGGATTTGGGTTCACTAAATAGAGTTTAGAGTTTAGTTTTAAAGGGGGTAGAGTTTGGTTTAGGGGTTTTAGGATTTAAATTTGAAGTTTTAAAGTTACTTCAAATTTTGTGGTATTTTTGGAACAAAAACATTTTTGTGGTATTTTTAGAAAAAATGTGGTAATTTTGAAACTTTTGAAAGTGTGTTGTATTTTTGGAATAAACCTAGTTTTTGGTGGTATTTTTGAGAATTCCCCTAAAATATTAGCAATTGCATCAAACTCAAAACCACAAACAGCCATACTTTCAATTATTTTAAATTAAAGAAACTCATTTTAATTTGTATATTAATCATATAATTTCATTTTTATATATTTCCAGTAACTGACATTTATTGTTTATATATTAATCTGCATTCCAAAAGTCGGTATACAAATTTGTTTTTCTGATATGATCTTTAAAAAAATACGAAGATTATTTTATAAAATGAACCATGTATGTAATTAACAAGAGTAGACCGTAGAAAAAAGGAAACAGATATTTTCATACATGAAAATCTGAAAAAAAATCTATAAAGAAAGATGTAGAAGAAGAAGAAAAACAACAGATCTAAAGTAGACAAATAAATATACATCTGTAAAGTATAATTATCATAGATATATATCATAACCCATCTTCATGTTATTCTTCATACATATTGAACAGTTGATCTTACACCACTCGTTTGATACCTGAAACATAGAGATTCATTGATTTCTACACCTCCAAGACAATATCTGTAATCATCAAAAGAAATTCAATTAAGCTTCCCTATACCATTCATTATTTATTTCTAACTTCTTACATCTTTCTGAATTTTAATTTTTTTTCAATTTGCTTTAGTATGTTTATTAGATGCTTTTGATCTAACTAAGTACTGCAATAAAGCCAGCCATATATGTTGGGCTAATTACATCATATATTTTATAATAATGAAATAGATCTGTGAAGTTTTTAATGACCTGAAAAATCAAATATATATTGAGAAAATCTCACATTCAGAATCAGTCTTGTCCCATTTGTTGGCGTCAACACTTGAACGAGCTTCATCTATAATCTTATGATTCTCCAAATACTTCTTTGCAATAGCATTTGAACGTTGTGGATGTATCTTCTTGTTGAGTATTGTCCTAAGCATCTTCACACAAAAACAATAATACAGACAAATGTTTATTGAGATAATAAATATCATTGTAACACTCATTTTTACTATGTATTTGATATATAGTAAGTAACCTTTTCCATTCTTGTATTGGGCAATGAATCTCCTCTAGACAAATCAAGAAGAGGAGGTGGAGTTTTGAAGCCACTTGTGCAAACAAACATCTTCTTGAGAAGAAAAGAGAGTGATTTCTTCTTTCCAATAGTAACATCTGTATTAACTGCACTGAGATCTTTGCTAGAATCTGCTTCTTCTTCTTCTTCTTCCTTAATGTAAATATTGTTTCCAAGTGTTCCAATGGCTAAGAACGTTTCTTCGTCTTGAGACCAACTAGGGAGTTCTTTACTCAAAGCATGTCCTGATGATTCTTTAGCTATGCAGCATATACATCATCAAACACATCAATGATCTATGCAAAGAATGTTTATGTAAACAGTATTCGGTTATTTACTCACAAGAATCTGAAGTTGACTCGTGCTTCTTTCCACTAAGCTTTCTTTGAACCCAACTAAAAATCTGTAGTACAACAAAATCAAAGAGAGATCAACACAGAGGAAAATATAAATCAATTCATACAAAATATGGACACAAACCTTCATATTTCAGAGACATATATATGTATGAATCCAAGAAATTTTCTTTTTCTGTCAATGATCTTTTACCTCCCTGAATAGGCTTTTAGGAGAGAATGATAGTGGTCCCATGTTTTTAAAGACACAGTAAACACAAATCTCTCAAGCCAGCAAAAAGCCAGCAAATAAAAATTGGGTTCAAGTTCCTATAAACTCTCGAGATCAGTTTCTTATGACTTCCGAGTCACCATTGATCCCCATCTTTATGGACTTTGTTGAATGTCGGTTCACCATTTGGTTATTATATAATTATATATAGTTTAAGAGATCGAAACACATGGATTTGTCTCTTCCCTTTACATTTTCTCCCCTATAGCAACTATGCAAACAAAAACACACAACAGCTTTTATATTCTACCAGGCCGTACAAAAATTACATTTGCAGTGTAGGTAAAAATGTACGAACTTACTTTGAAGCTTCAATTGTTTTGTAATAACTAGTCGTCTCCACAGGTACAGCAAACATTTGTGCAACATTCAAAGCAGGCGATGCAAGCAATCGCTGTAAAAAGCTGTGTGAAGATAATGACACATTGATCGTTGAGCTTAGAGCAGCATTGGACACAACACATGCAGCAGCATTTTTCGCACAAGGAGACACAACAGCTAGATGCAGCCTTGACAAACTTCTCTGCAGCATCAGGTGCTTTCCGTTCACCAAATCCTGGTGGAACGTTTTCTCTGGTAGCTGTTTTATTACCAAAGCCTATCCCGAAGCTTTGTAGTGGAATCGTTCTTGATATCATCATCTGTTCCAAGCCGTTGCTCCCTGTCTGTTGAAACATTTGATGAATATATGAGTTGAAATGAGTATGGTTTCGTCCTCAAAACAGAAAATTTAGTTTACAACTTCTGGACATGGACCAATACCTTTTTCTTGATGTCGCTAGGTTTTGATGCTTCTTCTGTCGCTAATTGGATCATTCGAGTATACTCAGATGGTACGCCGGTTTGTATGCTTAGTTTAGCAATCTGAGAAGAAAAAGAATAGAGAACCATGAAGAAGAAGAAACTGAGGAGGGAAAAAATGAGGAACTGTTTGGTAAACAAACCTTTTCCTTTAGCTGATTGTCTTCAGAGAACCATGCCTCAGCAGTAAGCAAGTCAATCACATTCTTGGCAAATACCTGAACCATAGCACGTTATGTAAAACTCGAATGTTTTCATCAGAAGAAGTCACCTTGCAAATTATTATGAGAAGAAAGGTGAAGTTACTTTATCAAGAGGCATGTCTTTTGTACTTTGTACAGTCAAGTCTGCAAAAAAGCTGGTCAAATCTCCTAGCAAACCTTTGGCTTTCACATTCTCAGGGAACTTTCCTTGGTATCTCCCATATATCATCAATGGCCTTGCAGACGTCAGATCCGGAATGATCGAAGGGTATACCTATTATTGTAGTCACAGGCAACAATTTCAGCTTTTAGGCATCAACTATATAAAATTCAAGGAAATAAAAATAAGATTTGCATAAAAATAAGATTTGCAGTAAAATAAGCTAGCTATCTTAGCATAGTGGCATACCTCAACTTCATCAAGATTATGCAGGGGCTCTATTGTTATATTCACTAGAACGGTGGATAAAGCTCTTGTAAACAGTTTATCTATTCGTTCCTCAATCTGATCTGTATCACATAAATAAACAAAATGTTTGAAAAACTATATTAAGTACTGTATAACTTTTTCCTTTTCCATTATATCCACCAGAGGGAGCCAAAGTTTCACCTGTATTATAAGCAGATTCATGCTGGCCCCTGGATACATTTGCAAGCATTTGTAGGAAGTAGTGGTTACAGAATACACCTGAAATATTGCAAAGAGTCGTCATATGAAATGATACATAAAAAGGTAATATTGAAATTTTACATCAATACCTCGGAGAAAAGTTTACCTAACCCAAAAGTGTGTATCCGTGGACACATTGATCCAGCACTAGCAAGACGTTTCTTCATTACATCACAAATGTGTCTCTCATCTTCAACAGACCCATCTGTTAAAAAAAAGATCATAGGAATAGAGCCACGAGTATTGGAGAGCATTTCCACAGCCTGAAATTATTGTACCAAATAGGCTTAGTTAATGCCAGAACTCAATCTTATGGGCTATAATCATCAACGTATTAAGCTACTAGTGAGTGGCATAAAGACCTTCTCTAGGGGAGGGAGCATGTTTGTACCATCTGCGACAACAAAGTTCTTGTTCATCCACTCAATGCCTCTTTCAACAGCATCTGAAGTAACTAACTCCATTGATGTCGAAAACAGATTAGTATCGTCGCTGAAAGTGATAATGTTGAAGGAATCTCCAGGATTTAGCTTAGATAAAGCTGTTGATATCGAATTGTTGACAACCTCTAGAGGTTTTCCAGTCATGCTTTTACTTATATCAACAACAAATACTACCTCCAGCTTGAATGACTGAGATGGACAAAAAGAAACTTAAATGTTAATGCATTCATCTTGCATTTATTGCACCACAAAAGGGTAAGATTCACACCTTAGTTCTTTGCTGCCTTCCTGGAAAAAGATAGAGAGAAAACATATCTCTCTGATCTACATCATGAACAGGCGCAGATTGGAGGAAAATCCCACCCACTGTATTACTTGAAGAGACCTACAATATGTTGGTAAAAAAAAGTAAAGGTATAAGTACTCTTTACAACTAAATTCAATGTGAAACCTTGCAAGTGCAGAAGTCTAGGGGCGAACACCAACATAGGTTCAGAGCACTAGTATGAGTTCATACCGTATAAGAAAAGATAAAATCTGTATTCGACCATTTCAAGACATCTGCTTCATATGAAAACCTCAACTTCCCTGCATTCCGCATTTTTTCCTGTAACAGTGAACGAAATAAGAAAGTTATGAAATATCATGGAGCAAGCCTGTTCGTTCAGAAAGAGTATAATACCACACCTTCAGTTGATGACTGCATCCTTTGCAGAGAAGTTCTGTTCCAGTACCAGCATTAACACTTAAGTAAATCTTTTCTCTTTTTGAGATTTTCTTTACAGCAGGAGTCACATACTCAGGAAAGTTGAAAGGGATGTCAAGAAGAAACTGTCCTTCGTTATAAGTCAACTTCTGAGACCAAGACATCTTGATAAAGAGGTTAGTACCTCCATCAACCTGGAAAGAAGAAAAGAAATGATAGACATAATCAGAAAGAGGGATAGAAAACCACAAAGAGGAAGAACATTTAGCTAGAAATTTCAAATGTTCCACATAACCTGTGGTATAGTGAGGGTGAATATGTTTGGTTTTAAGAAACCTCCATTTTGAGGTTGTGCCGTTTCCTTCAATTCTTTCCCATCTTCGGTTGTGATTAACTGCGTTGTGTAAGATTTTCTAAGAATTTCAACCTCGACACCTGTAATTGAACCCTGTTAACCATATACTATTAGTCAGTCTGAGACCCATCTGAGAAAAGANTCCCATCTTCGGTTGTGATTAACTGCGTTGTGTAAGATTTTCTAAGAATTTCAACCTCAACACCTGTAATTGAACCCTGTTAACCATATACTATTAGTCAGTCTGAGACCCATCTGAGAAAAGAAAAAAAATCAATGCACAGAACTTAAGGCAAGGATTAGTGAAAAGTGAAAACAGAGGTACAATATCAAGCATTCGAGCTTGTGCAAACCATCAAAGAATTTATAGATCACTAAAACAATTCTGAGTAATTAAAAACTCATCGAGAGTGAACTTTGAATAGCTGAGTTTATCGCATCAGATTCAACATAGAAAATGAGATATTCTAGCTAATCCTTCACCAAAATCCCCAATTCTACACCGTCTTTCAAAAATTAGGTGACGAAACAATTAGAGTGAACTAAGAAAAGAACCTGTTCTCCCATAGGAATAGCGATTCGGCAATCGCATCTCTTGCTTCCCATAATGCAGTGGACCCGCCACGATCCGGTAACGGTAACAAGAGCAGTGTCGAGATAACAATCGACGTCGAGCTCAATCGCGTTCATCTGCAAAGGAATCAGAGCCGGAGGTACACACCTGCCATACACGTAAGGCTGATAGCTAGGTAGGTCCGGGTTATCCACAATTCCTGGGTTGGATATAACAGCGTAAACCATGGGTGCTGAAGGAAGGTAAGCAGCCTGCGATCTCTCCATCTGAGCCACTAGCTTGGGCGCCGCAACCGCTCGATCGTTGCCGAAATATATCCGTTTGGCGAGTTTAAGCCCATCGTCCACTGCCCTTGCGAAATCCTCCGCCATCGTTCTCACCAAGTGGAGTCGAAGATCAGAGGGACGTATCGATTCGGTTTGTTAAATCACTTGAAAGTCGAGTCTTGTGTATAATTTTTACATTATTTACTGAAATACTCCTTTTAAAATTTTTGGAGTGACCAAAATCCAACGGTTGAGAGGTATGCCGACATGTTGCGCCAATCAGTGGTCATTTCTGTGAACGCATCTATATAAACGAATTGTTTTAATCCACGTGTCGTGATAAAGTGGTTAACCCACGAGGAAACTTAAATGTGGTTGAAGCATCTGATTCTAGCCTTTAACGTTCTTCAACGGTAAAATGACGTCACTTGGGTGTTTGTGCGGTGTCACGTGAGTAGCCGTTGGCTCATGGGCTTTCTATGCCCTTATTGGGCTTAAATATGTCCTCTTTCATCTTAAACTTGAATTTTAAGTTTTGACAAGAAATAAAACATAAAATAAAAAAAACTATAGAGGGAGAAGAAAAAACGATATCAACAAGAAAAATCAGCCTATCAGCCTATGTTTGCAGCTCTAAAGAAAGCCAAGTCGGAGTAAATATTGTAATATGTTAGGATTATGGACTTCCAACTCAAAACCAATTGGCAATGAGTAGATTGTCCCATATCTTTTATATATCATTCAAGGTCCTTCTCCACTTCCAATGTTGGATATTTTCACACGCTCCCTCGAGATAATGGTCCGTCTAGCCATTAATCTCGACAATATCCCAATTTAGGATCAGTTTCGAGTTCGATTGATCGGGCCTTTTTNATTCAAGTGTACTTTATCCTAAAGTATTTTCACTTTAGTGGACTTTGTGCTTTTCTTTCATCTTAGTGCACTTTCACTTTGTACAAAATACCATTTTTTCCTTGAAAATGTGAAAGAGAAAAAAAGAGTGGTATTGATGTGATGTTTTTATTTTTCCTCCTCAATCTTTAA
>OVBE01017068.1:0-10412 GCA_900406425.1 Iberis pinnata | reverse complement strand
AGAAACTTGTAAAAACACCAATTTTGCCAAGAAAAGCTCGGATAACGTTGAATAGAAAGCATAAATGCTTACTATAAAGCGTTAAAACCGAGTAATATCATAATGCCCCTACAAATTTTCAACGTTGCATGATGTCAATTTTTTCTGACTTAATTGAAAATGTGGTTGAGGTTTTCATGGATGATTTTTCGGTGTATGGCTCTTTGTTTGCTGTGTGTTTGGCAAATCTGTGCAGGGTTCTGAAACGATGTGAATAGACTTATCTTGTACTCAATTGGGAGAAATGCCATTTTATGGTCAGAGATGGAATAGTTCTGGGGCATCGGATTTCGGAAAATGGAATTGAAGTTGATAAGGCAAAGATCGATGTAATGACTAGTCTTGCAGCACCAAGTTCTGTTAAAGGAATCATAAGTTTTCTGGGGCACGCTGGATTCTACAGAAGGTTCATAAAGGATTTCTCAAAAGTGGCTAGACCTTTGACGAGGCTTTTGTGTAAGGACATCGATTTCCACTTCGATGAGGAATGTCTTGAATCATTCAAGAAGATTAAACAAGAGTTGATAAGTGCTCATATTGTTCAACCACCGGATTGAGATTTGCCGTTTGAGATAATGTGTGATGCTAGTGATTATGCTGTTGGAGCAGTTCTGGGTCAAAGGAAAGAAAAGAAACTCCATGTAATCTACTATGCAAGCAAGACACTAGATGACACTCAGGTTAGGTATGCTACAACTGAAAAGGAGCTACTAGCTATTGTGTTTGCATTTGAGAACTTCAGGTCTTACTTGGTAGGCTCCAAGGTCATTTTCTACACCGACCAAGCGGCTTTGAGACACTTACTTTCCAGGAAAGACGCTAAACCAAGACTTCTGAGATGGATATTGTTGCTTCAGGAGTTTGATCTTGCGATTAAAGACAAGAAAGGCATAGAAAATGAAGTTTCTGACCATCTATCAAGGCTGAGGATCAAGGAAGAGATCCCAATTGATGATTCATTGTCCGAAGAACAATTTATGACTATATCTTCAGAGATTAACAAGCTGAACAAAGCAGTGGTTCCAGGCTATAATCTTGGACATGTTTCTGTAGCGGGGAGGAATGAGCCTTGGTATGTTGATATTGTTAATTATCTGGTTTGTGAACAAGAACCCCCGGGTTTAGAAGGATATCAGAAGAAGAAGTTCATGAAGGAAGTCACAAGATATTTCTAGGACGAGCCATACCTTTATACTTTGAATAAGGATAGTCTTTACAGAAGATGCATTGCTGAAGAGGAAGTAGAAGGAATCCTTCTACATTGTAATGGATCCTCATATGGAGGACATTTTGCAACCTTCAAGACTGTGTCCAAGGATCTTCAGGCAGGATTTTTGTGGCCAACTATGTTCAAGGATGCTCACAACTTCATACTGAAATGTGATTCATGCCAAAGATCGGGGGATATTGGAAAGAGGAATGAGATGCCACAGAATCCCATCATGGAGGTTGAGATCTTTGATGTGTGTGGGATAGATTTCATGGGACCTTTCCCTTCTTCCCATGAGAACAAATATATCTTGGTGGCGGTCGATTATGTCTCTAAGTGGGTTGAAGCCATTGCAAGCCCTACGAATGATGCTAAGGTGGTTCTCAAAAATTTCAAAACTACCATTTTTGCAAGATTCGGAGTACCTAGGGTTGTCATAAGTGATGGGGGATCACATTTTATCAACAAGGTCTTTGAAAGATTATTGAAGAAACATGGTGTTAAACACAAGGTGGCGACCCCTTATCATCCTCAAACTAGTGGCCAAGTTGAAGTTTCTAATAGACAAATGAAAGCCATTTTAGAGAAAACAGTTGGGACTACAACAAAAGATTGGTCGGTCAAGTTGGATGATGCTTTGTGGGCTTATAGGACCGCTTACAAGACTCATCTTGGAACAACTCCATTCAACCTTCTTTATGGGAAAGCTTGTCATCTCCCGGTTGAATTGGAATACAAGGCTTTGTGGGCAGTCAAGCTTTTAAACTTTGATATCAAGAGCGCTAAGGAAAAAATAGAGTTACAACTTGGCGAACTAGATGAAATTCGACTCGATGCTTATGAGAATGCAAGAATCTACAAGGAGCAAACAAAAGCTTTTCACGATAAGAAGATCATCGTGAAGGAGTTCAAAGTTGATGAACTTGTACTTTTGTTTAACTCGGGATTGAAGCCTTTTCCGGGAAAACTTTAGTCAAGATGGTCTGGACCTTTCAATGTTAAGAAGGTTCGCCCTTATGGAGCTATTGTTGTTTGGGACAAGGATGGGAAAGATTTCACTGTTAATGGTCAACGATTGAAGAGGTACTTGGCAAATGACGTTGTCGAGGAAAGGGATTCAATGTCTCTTTCCGAACCACCACAAGCCTAAGAAGCGGCGAGTCAAGCTTAGCGACTTAAACAAGCGCGCTTGAGAGGCAATCTCATGTTATCCTTTTGTATATATCCTTTTTATTCGTTTAGTTTTTCTCTTTTTACTTTTTAGTTGCCTTTTAATAGTTTGGGAAGGTTGATTTGCAATGGTTTAAAGCATACTAGGTGTGGAGAAGGACTTGTGCAATCAAGAGAAAAGTTTGGAGTTTTTAGCTTCGTACCGGCCATTCACACCGGGGAGTGCAAACCGGTGTGAATTGGCGACTTTTCCAGGAGCTTGCCACAACCATTCACATCGGGGAAGGTAGGCCAGTGTGATTGTACCGGGCACTTCAAACCGGTGTGAATTGGCGACTTTTCCAGGAGCTTGCCACGGCCATTCACACCGGCGAATCTTAACCGATACACTCACAACGGGCACCCGTACCGGTTTGTCTAAACCGGTACCAGGTAAGATGTTGCAATTCTCGGGTTTAAAACCGGTTTAAATCAATTTAAACCACTATCTTAACCGGTTTTGGACAGATTTTTAAGCTTCTCTCCTCTCTTTCTCCTCACTTTCACGTTTTCTTAAGGTTTTAGAAGAAAACTTTCACAACCTCTTTGATTTCTCACTAAAATTTTCAAGAAAATTAGTGTGGTTTGTTGCTCTATTTCGGAATCTCATACCTTTTTAGTCTAAATCTTGCTAGTTCTAACCCATTCAAGCAAAGGTATAGTCTCAATCTCAATTTTCGGAACACTATTCACCATGCCCAAAATTTTTGATTTTTCTCAAGTTCTTGAATTGTTGATTGTCTCTAAGTGTTAGAAAAATATTGGGTATGAGATATATGATGGTTTCTTTAGGAGATTGTCGAATTTTTAAGGTTAGGGTTCTTAAGCTCAATTGAAGAAAAATTTGGGGAAACATTGTTGGGTTATAATTTCTATGGCTTATATATGATGTTTTCTCATCTACTTGAAAGAACTTGCTAATTTTGTCTTTGAATTGTTGAAGTTTGATAATGGCATAGAAAGTTTGTCTCTTTGGTAAACTTTCTTATGAGAAATTTGATTGTTTGAATGAATTGTAGGAATTAATTTGGTTGCAAGATGATGGTAAAGTAATCTAGAACCAATACTCTTAGTGTGCATTTTAATTTATTTGAGTTTGTATTTTGTAGATACAACTCATGGGACGCACAAATGATACTCCCAAACCGACAATAGCAGACAAAGGGAAAGCAATCGCTATTGACAAAGGGAATCCCAAGTGCCTAAGAGTGGATCCTACAATGAGACCGGGAGGAATAACTATAAACTAACCACCCGGCGCACAACCCGCTAGATGATCACAAACCAGTCGGCAATCAAAAACAAGTCGGAAAGCCGCCGGAGAGACCCAAGAAGAACTTGAGAGTGTTCAAGAAACCGTACATGAGAAGCCCATGCAACGCCAATCAATACCACATACACGTGTTAGACGAACTCCGATGAGAAGGGACACTTCAAAAGATCCAACCGATGCACAATTATATGAAGCCCTCATGGAGACATCGTTCTTTGGATCAATCTACCCGGTTTCTGATACTTTAAAGGTGTTGGGGATTTATGATGAAGTTTAAATGCTCGTTAACGGAATTGGAATTGGAAACATCCTGAATATGCGATTCAACGCTTATCAGGACCTAAAGTGTAAGTTTTTAGCTACATTGAGAGTTTTCTATTAGGATGGTCGGTACGCTAATGTAGATGGTGGTGGTATAATCGAGTTTAAAGACTTAGACGGTGTGGGACATGTGTTATCTTTTAGTCAGTTGGGAGAGATCTATGGCTTTACAAGTGACGGTTGTGATGGTTTCGAGAGAGAAGTTGGCGAGAATGATTATGTTTGGACGATGATCGGTTCTACGCCATTCAAACCCGCTGTTTCAAAGGCCGCTCTCATCCGTCATCCGACAGTCCGTTATGTCCACAAGATCCTATCGCATTCTTTCTTTTCAAGGCGGGAAGTAGGAAACATTCTAGACAGCGAATTGAAGTTTATGCGATTAGGTCTTGCTCATCTCATTCGTGTCGAACAAGACAAAGATGGGATTTTTCCGGGATTGGACGATTTTCGGCCGAATATAGTAAGGATATTTGTTGAGCAGCTGTTAGTATTCCGAGTTTGGGGATGGCATCAGAAGGATAAGACTCCACAACTTAGTATTGGAGGATGGATAACTCCACTTTTGGCGGCTTCCGACATTGCATTACCGGATTATGGAACCGCACCAAAGTTCATGAATATCTCTTATCTCAACAAAGCGCAGTTCTTAGTTGGGAAAGTGAAGATCGACGAAAGTCACAAGTACGTCTACAACTTCACTTTTAGATATGGGGAACTCGTATCCGTTCTCCTCCCGAACACCGATATCGCGTCTTTTGCAAACCGCAAAAACATTCGCTTCACACCGGATTGCATTTACGGTCCGGCACGTGAACCGCCAATGGAGACTCTATATCGATTACGACACCCGGTGCCCGTACCTCATCTTCTAAGCGATGGCAGAACTGTATATGAGCCCTCCCGATACTATCCCATCCCTTCTTCCATGCCACTCAACCTAGGACCTTTACAAGACCTTTATTTGGAGCACAAGAAGATGAGCCGGTGGAGTATGTTCCAAGAACGTACAACGAGGAAATTAGTGAAACAAGTGAAGAAATTGACGGCGATCATTCCCAAGGGTACAATGTGTCGGAATTAAGGAATCGATGTCCACTTCGACCAATAACAATTGCCGCAACAACCCGAGGATCAAGAGTTGCACTCGAACATGGACGCGAATGATGCCCAATTAGGAAGGCAAAACTCTTATCATGGCGAAGCAAGCTCCACACAAACTGCATTCCAACCCCAGATTTTGGTTGATCAATCGGACCAAAGACGAAGACGCCGACAAAGAAGAAGAGTTAGTACATGATAATAGGGATTTTGGGTCCTTGGGTTATCAATCAACCCATCGTTGTAGTATANAAAAAAAAAAAAAAAAAAAAAAAAAAGGGGGGGGGGGGGGGGGGGGGCGTTGGTTGCTATTTGGTCCTAAGTGCAACGAAAGTAAAAAGCATAAAAACACTTTTGGATGCAAAACAGAGTAAAAGGAAGAAAAGGTAAAAAATGCGATCAATGTAAAGTCGTTCATGAGGACAAAGGGTAATTGACTTAGGAATCCATCTTGGGCTACCTAAGTACCTAACATACCTCAAACAATGAGCTGACCCCTAGACAGTAGCACTACAAATAATCAATTCCAATTCCTTGGCAACTAATCTCAAGCAAAACAATCACAGACTCAACTGTCGTCATAGACGACGACTACCTAGCAGGCATTAACCTCTACTACTCTATCTAACTCGTTTCCCACGTCTATTCTCAGAGAAGGGGAAACAAATCTCTGAAAACCCCTCGGTCTGGTCACCTCCAATAACTCACCTTCCGGTGTTGTAGGGCCTAATGTCACGTCCCTATCCTGTGACTTAATATAGGGGCGGTTTGTTTTGATGGATTAAGACAACTGATTAAACAGAAAAAAGGAGAGACAGGGAAAAAAACTTGGGAGAATTACCAAGGCATGGAAGAAGACAAATCGATCGTTGGGCTTAAGGGTGGACAACCCGGGCCGGAGATGGAAACAGGCCTGAAGACCTACCTTTCGGTCACTTAGCCAATGGGGATGGTTGGTTGTATGGCTAGGTACGGTAAAGGTGGGGTGAACCGCGGATAAGGACCAAGAAGGTCCGATCCAGACCCGCGGGATTAGGCAAAGGTATGGCTTAATTTTAAGATTGAATTCCGCTGCGTGTATTAGGAATATGGCAGGACAGTTCGAGCGGGTGGCTTGAATCTTGGCACTTCTGGCCGCGGCTTCTGGGAAGGCCGGGTCGGGGCGTCACAAGTGGTATCAGAGCATGCTCGGTCCCAGGGAAGGGAAGAGATGCGAAGGATATGGAAAAGAACTATGGACCAAAGGCTTGATCACAGTAGGAACGGAAGTTGCGGCGAAAAGATTAAGTGCTTGGAAATCAGAAAGGGTTTGCTAAGGCTTATCTTAGGGCCAAGAAATTTGCCGATTCGGCTATGCGTGACAAGTGGATGGCCTAGTTTGAGTGATCTACCAAGACTCACTCATTCTGGCAAAGGATGGGGTGAGCGGCTTGGGGATAGAAAGGATTAATCCATGGTTGTATGACTAATATATTGGATTGAACTCAAGGTGAGGCGGATAGAACGAGTGGTCTGGGAAACGGGACAATTCCGCCAGAACTTACCTAGTCCAAACCAAGAACCTTGGTTCAAGCAATAATCTGTTGTGCAACCGTGAATTAATTGTAATGCATCAAGATGGAACTGGAATCGAATTCGAGGACGAATTCATTTATAATGGGGGAGAATTGTCACGTCCCTATCCCGTGACTTAATAAAGGGGCGGTTTGTTTTGATGGATTAAGACAACTAACTAAGCAGAACGATGGAAAGACTTGGGCCAAAATCATTGGAAAGCCCCAAAGGCTCGGATCCAGCTGGGACAAGTTGAAGGATCGAGCTAAAGTTGCTGAACCAGCTGAAGATAGCTCAAATCAGCTTAGGCCAGCTCGAGTCAGCTCAGCCAGCTCGAGCTAAGTCTCGGCCAGCTAAGTGAATTCGAAACTAGCTGGGTAGTTGGGCCGAGCTGGACCGTTAGTCGGTTGGGCGGTTATGCTCAACTCGCACCCGTTGGGCCAAATGCGCCTGATCGAAGGGGCGCGAGTTGGCTTGGCGGTTTTAGGCGGTTTTCGGGCCAAACTCTATAAATAGAGCGCCCTAGCCCCATTTCCGCGAAAAAAATGAGAGACAGGGAACAAAACTTGGGAGAATTACCAAGGCATGGAAGAAGACGAATCGATCGTTGGGCTAAAGGGTGGACAACCCAAGCCGAAGATGGAAACAGGCCTAAAGACCTATCTTTCGGTCACTTAGCCAATGGGGATGGTTGGTTGTATGGCTAGGTACCGTAAAGGTGGGGTGAACCGCGGATAAGGACCAAGAAGGTCCGATCCAGATGCGCGAGATTAGGTAAAGGTATGGCTTAATTTTAAGATTGAATTCCGCTGCGTGTATTAGGAATATGAGAGGACGGTTCGAGCGGGTGGCTTAAATTTTGGCACTTCTGGCCGCGGCTTCTGGGAAGGCCGGGTCAGGGCGTCACAAGTGGTATCAGAGCATGCTCGGTCCCAGGGAAGGGAAGAGATGCGAAGGATATGGAAAAAAACTATGGACCAAAGGCTTGATCACGGTAGGAACAGAAGTTGCGGCGGAAAGATTAAGTGCTTGGAAATCAGAAAGGGTTTGCTAAGGCTTATCTTAGGGCGAAGAAACTTGCCGATTCGGCTATGCGTGACAAGTGGATGGCCTAGTTTGAGTGATCTACCAAGACTCACTCATTCTGGCTAAGGATGGGGTGAGCGGCTTGGGGATAGAAAGGATTAATCCATGGTTGTATCACTAATATATTGGATTGAACTCAAGGTGAAGCGGATAGGACGAGTGGTCTGGGGAACGGGAAAATTCCGCCAGAACTTACCTAGTCCAGACCAAGAACCTTGGTTCAAGCAATAATCTGTTGTGCAACCGTGAATTAATTGTAATGCATCAAGATGGAACTGGAACCGAATTCGAGGACGAATTCATTTCTAGTGGGGGAGAATTGTCACGTCCCTATCTCGTAACTTAATATAGGGGCGGCTTGTTTTGATGGATTAAGACAACTAAGTAAGCTGAACGCTGGAAAGACTTGGGCCAAAATCGTTGGAAAGCCCGAAAGGCTCGGATCCAGCTGGGACAAGTTGAAGGATCGAGCTAAAGTTGCTGAGCCAGCTGAAGATAGCTCAAATCAGCTTAGGCCAGCTCGAGCTAAGTGTCGGCCAGCTAAGCCATCTAAGTGAATTTGAAACTAGCTGGGTAGTTGGGCCGAGCTGGACGGTTAGGCGGTTGGGCGGTTATGCTCAACTTGCACCCGTTGGGCCGAATGCGCCTGTTCGAAGGGGCGCGAGTTGGCTTGGCGGTTTTAGGCCGTTTTCGGGCCAAACTCTATAAATAGAGCGCCTTAGCCCCATTTCCGCGAAAAAAGGCGAGACAAGGAACAAAACTTGGGAGAATTACCAAGGCATGGAAGACGACAAATCGATCGTTGGGCTTAAGGGTGGACAACCCGAGCCGGAGATGGAAACAGGCCTGAAGACCTACCTTTCGGTCACTTAGCAAATGGGGATGGTTGGTTGTATGGCTAGGTACCGTAAAGGTGGGGTGAACCGCAGATAAGGACCAAGAAAGTCCGATCCAGATCCGCGGGATTAGGCAAAGGTATGGCTTAATTTTAAGATTGAATTCCGCTGCGTGTATTAGGAATATGGCAGGACGGTTCTGGAAAGGCCAGGTCGGGACGTCACACCTAACGTCGGGTCTCTTGTCCCTTCCGGGTAGGAGTACAATCAGCATTAAGCTGAGGAGGTCCAGAAGGGATCTAAGAAACAAACAACTTAGGTACCTAAGCAAACCCACAACATCAACCCTTATCTACCCCCATCCTCAGGAACTTGGATGAGTACTCACTGCTCATGGGAGTAGAAGCAGATGAAACAGCAAACATAACGTTGAACCTAAACATGCAGATCTAGGAAGAACAGCAAGAACACAAACCCAGAAATGAAGAACATTAATGAAACAGTAAGCTAAGCAAGAGATTAAAAACTTAAAACGAAAATAGAGATGCACAAACTAAAGAACAACCTAAAGCTAAGCAAGGAATCAAAGGAAAAACATTAGATTAACTAAAGACTTGAAAGAAAAATGGTTTTTACACCAAGAACATCAAGAACAAGAGCTAAGAAATGAAAACCTAAGATAAAACCTAAAAAGGAAAGAAAAATTAAAGCTTGTGCAAATGGAGGCGAATTAGGGCTTTTATAGTGTTCAGAGAAAAGCTCTAATTCGCAATATAGAAAAAATGCTAATCATTGTCTTGGATGTTGGGCCTTGCTTCAGGTGGTTTCCGGATTCGAGTTGGTCGGGTCAGAGCGTGTTTTCCTTCGAGTAGGTGAGTGCACAATTGATCTGGACTGAAAGATGCGTGCTTGGGATCGATCCAACTGAGTTGCGTCCAAACTGCTTATGAGGTTGGGATTGAACCCGACATTGAGTGCCTAAGATCGATCCCAATATAGGTGAGATCGATCTCGTGTGTTCTCTTCTTAGTACTGCTTCATCTTCGTGCACTTCCTTAGCTTCGTTTGAGACTTCACCAGAAACGTTGAAAGAGTGAAGGGGGATCGATCTGAATTTCTTGCGGGATCGATCTGGAGTGGTTGCAGGATCGATCTGCATAGTGTTGGGATCGATCTGCATATTGTTGGGATTGTTCCCGAAGGTGCTGAATGGGATCGATCATGTTTCCACGCCGAAGTGCCTGAGATCGATCCTTCATAGTGCCGGGATCGATCCTGCAAGTGCTCTGAGGTAAGTTCAGTCCATTCATGTTGAGTGCTGAGTGCTGCTCCATTCAACATTAAGTGCTGCTTTTCTGAAATTTATTAAATCCTTCCCAAAAATTCCTGAAAGTCCTGAAAAACCTCCAAAATGCGTGCATATGCAAAGTCTTATGTAAAATTCCTAAAAATCCTAAAATTAGTGAAATCGACCATAAATGTGATGTATGCACGCTTTTAGACCTCATAATCGATGCTAATTGATAAGTAAAATCCATGAAAATTCAGAGTCATCAACTCCCCCAAACTAAATCCTTGCTTGCCCTCAAGCAAGTAATTCAGAAGTCTGGGAGTGAGGTTTGAAAGTGGGAACTCAGAACCAAAACATGCTGCGAACACATGTAATATTAATGTCCTCGTTACTAGTTCTATAATGCAATCCTAAGTTCATCATACTTAAAAATGTTAGCCACACTCATCAAAGTTCATCACAGACCAATTCCAACTTCCACAATGCATTCAA
>OVBE01017066.1:0-10604 GCA_900406425.1 Iberis pinnata | reverse complement strand
GTGTCAATGGTCCCAGGTTCGAGTCGAGAGAACCATTCCAGGGCTGGACCTGACAAAATTTCCACAAACAATTGACACAGACCTGCATCTCGCTCTTCCGGTGAGAATTGCGCTTTTGCCATCGCGATGGTGAAAGCAGTAAGATACTGGACTGGATCGCTTTTGCCGTCGTAACCTGCAAATTTTACCTTTGCGGAATGCCGAACTGGTATGTTGGTTACTCTCCTCGAGAAGGGGGTTCGTTGGGTTTCTTCGATGGCGCGAGTGATATCTGGTGCCGAGCTGGTGGCCTGGTGCACTTGCGAACTCATGATTTTTAGCTGCTCGCGGATGATGCTCATCTCGGTGTCCTCAGCAGGACTCCTGAATTTGTTGGAGTTGATGTGGTCGATGTGTCCCACCTGTGGGAGGAGTTTGGTAGGATGTTTCGAACAGATTACGTGAGATATTGTGCAGATCTCTTCCTCCTGCAGATGCGGCGATGCTTTCCAGTTGCGCTTTTAGGGCTTGGGATTCGGCTCGTAGCCTTGCGGTCTCGTCTTGCTACGCAAGCATCTGCTTCAGCAGACCCTTCATGGTGGGCTCTGCGGCTGGTTCCGTGGCTCCTGTCTCGTCAGCTGTCTTCCCGTTGTTGTCGTCATTTTCCACCTCAACGATGACGTTGTCATGTTGTGTTTCTCATAATCCCGTGGTCATTGTTTTGGTGCTTCTTCCTGCAAAAACAAGTTTCGAATGTCTTCTAGAGATAGTCCCCACAGTCGGTGCCAACTGTTGAATCAAGAATTAAAAATAGGTTTAGGTCTTAGATTATGTGGGTAAAAGCTCTCAAGAATTTCATATATCGTTTAGGAATAATTACATGGATATTTATAGTGAAAATACATGCTTAAAACCCTAATTACATTGTTTTAACCTAATGGGCCACGAGCTCGACAGCCTAGCTCGTCAGGTCGACCCATCTAGCTTCTGTCTTCCTGGACCCTTCTTCTTCGCCACGTCGGCATCCAGCTGGGCCTTGTGTCGAAATGGGCTTTTAGGGCAGGTGCCAAACCTGGTATCAACATTTATGTTCCAAAATAATAAAATGTTTTTGTACTTCTATTCAGATTTTAAAGTTATTAAATATTCCACATCCAATAATAAAATATTATATTTTTATTAATTAGTTAAATATTTTTAATATATATTTTTATTGATTAATTAAATATTTTTAATGTATAATATATAAAATATTTTAAATAAAAAACAGAATTTTTCAATGCAAGCTCTTAATCGAAACCTCGTATATTTTGAAATAAAGGGAGTAGTCCTTTATTGATTTTCTTCATTAGCGTTGCGTATTCCAATGCAATATTAATTCTCTGGGTCAATAAATGTGTCACGGGACTCATTGAACGACTAATTAAAAGATCACTCGCAGCCGCCGTTAACCACATAAAAGCCACAAAGATTAGTACTAAGATAAACATGTGGAATAAGTTAACACACACGAGTCTTTTCTTTCTAGTAATAAATATGATCACATGGACTTTATGTATAACCGACAATTGGATCTATGCTTCTCTTCTGCTTAGGATTTACAAAAGTAAAAGACAACTAAAAAAACTCACTCTTTAAAGAAACTGAATAATCTGGTGACAGATACAACTAAAAAAAGGTTCATACTAGTTGCTTCAGGGTGGATCTATATCAATTTGTCAGGTTCGGATGCTTTAAGGATTGTCTTCTCCTGGACGTAGTGAGCAAATTTCACTCTTGCTCGTTGTTCGTTCTGAACACAAACATGTACAAGAGTGTGAGAATCATGTGTTTCAACCATATTTTGGCTTAAACATCAAATGGCTAAAAACTCACGGGGATTCTGCAGTGAACTTGAAGTTCATCGTTCATCTGATGGAGACGGCTTCTTGCCAGCTCTGCAACCTCAAGAGCTCTCTCTGCAGCCTGTTTAAACAACAATATTCATATTCATTAAATCCTCCAAAATCAAAAACCACAAGACTTTATGAATCCTTTTAGATAAGGTTGCAAAAACATATCGACCATTTAACAAGTCTAAGAACTTATGCCTACTTTACTTGAGTATTTCTCTTTCTCCTCTTGGTTACTCTAGTGAAGATATTAAATCAACTTATGTGACTCTCTACCACTAAAACAATTTTTCTGAAGTACGGAAGTGGGTTGACTTACCTGACTTTTGTAGGTTTCGCTGTGAACTGTTGAATCATACTTCTCCAATATATTCCTAAGATGAGATATTTCTCCAACTAGATCCAAAACCATTACTTCAGTATCTTGTAATTGATTTCTTGAGAATTCAAATGCTCTCTCTGCATTTAGACGGAAGGAGGAGCAGTTTAAACAAGAGCATATCCCTCTACACCCTCTTATGTTTCTTTTTAAAATCCCTTTTGACGGAGATATGGAGGGAGGAGGAGTTCCCACTACAACTGAAGGATCAACCAGCTCATTTGTTAAAATTGAACTATCTGCTTCTGGTTTCTCTCCGCTATTAATAACCTCACTTGAACCAATAAGAGGAGGCGACAATGGGACCTCAGCGCACAAAACAACGTCAGGAGTTTCCACATCTTTTTCAGTATCCAGGATGACATGCTTAACTTGAGTTTCTTGTTCTTTGTCAGGATCAGACCATTCTTGAGATACAGATACATGTTCACAAGGAAATGGCTCTTTAGCAAAGCATATATCTGATTCTCTAGTAACATTTGATGGCACCACTTCGTTTGCCACTTCATTCTCCAAGGGCAACATAGATGATAGGATATTCTCCTCTGTGTTCTTTTGATGATCTCGATGATAAACTGTTTCAGACACGCCTAAAAAATCAATAAAGAAAAAGAACCATTAGCATCTTAATCGATCAAGTTTAGTAACCTGAATACAAACAACCAAAAGTTTTGTTGACCCGAGATAGGCTTACAAGGATTATCCTCTTGGGTAGCTCTAAGATATGGAAGCATTCTTCTGTAATTAACAGATCCTGGTGTTTTAAATAACTTGCGCCTAGAGCCTGCCTGTTTCAAGTCAAATAGAATCCCATGTTAGACAGATAGAAAGAAGGAAAACAGGAGCTGGAAAGCTGAGAATTTCTATGTACAACATGGAAAGATCCTTAAACTAAGCTGGAAGAAAAAATATTCTTCACGGATAGAATATTACAGATTTCTTGCTGGGGCTGGATGCAATAACCTTCTTCAAAGTGCAAGTGTTTTCACATAAGCTTACGGTTGACTGTTTATTGAAGACTCTGGCTACAGATTGCAAAACAGGTCTGGTGGTTTCAGGAAGTTGACTCTTGGCTAGCATCAATTCACTTACTTCCTCCTTTGGTTTTTCAGCAGCAGTTTCCCCACTTCCCCCAGTTTCTTTATTACAAGACAGCATTATATCTGGAGGATTCTGGTCAAAAAGTTGGTCAGGGTTTGAACACCGGCCTGATGATGTTCTATCTGTAAAGACAATAGACAAATTACCATATTAAATTCCACCTTGATAAAATCACTCTAATAGGTCGAACTCAATAAAATCACTTATACTGGAAAAAAAAGAACTAAAGAAATACCATCGGCAGCTTGCATCAAGTATGGAAGAAGTCTCTTATAGCTGAAAGAGCCAGGGTTCTTGAATATCTTGGCTCGAGAACATGGATGAAGAACCTGTATGAGGACACAGCAACGAGAAGCTAATCAGTTAACCAGAAAATAGAGAACATTGTACCTTAGATTAGATATATCACTCAACAAAACCACAAGAATGCATACCGATTTGCTGCAGAAATTAGTACCACTTTTCTTCACTGCTGGTTCATTGATCTCTTCACAGACACGATCTGCTTCATTCACCAACGAAATAGGTACACTGATCATCGATTGGTGATTAGGTGGCGTCGTTTGTGGGAGCTCTTCCACTTCAGCATTTTGTAATCCACCAGCATTTGTTTTAATCTCTTCTTTCGCAACTGTTTCACCAACAAAACCATCACCAGACCATGTTATTTCTGGTTCAAAAAGGGTACTCGCTTCTACGCTGATCCATTTTAAACATCATATAGATTATATTGCTCAAAATCCAGGACATACAATAGATACTAAGTTTTTCTATGTCGTCCTTCAGATTCGTGCTCGATATTCACAAAAATTGAAATATGCTCGAGAAAGAAACTAACAGTTCGAAATACGAGACTCTTCATCTTGTTCCTTGGTTCGACTATCCCCTTTGGGTCTACATTCCCAGTCGCTGGAGAGGGAACTTGGAGAGAAGACGCGTCTGAGACGCAGATCCTTGATGGTGACACGAGGATACGTCCGAGTAATTTTCGGATCAATTTTCCCGCTGAGAGATGGCAACAGTTGGACGCGAAATCCATTTCCAGTGTGAGATGCAGCTGCTGCGAATCGGCCAGAGCGATCTCTCTGATTCTGCGATTTGGTCGTTGTGAGGATTTCACTAGCTGAAGAAGACGAGAAGCGCATCCTCTTCCAAGAAACCTGATTTGATTCTGCCATAGAAAAAACTTCCGTGGACAGAGAGAGCGAAAGAGAGACTAAAAGAAAAAGAGAGAGAACTTTAAGATTTTATTTCGCGGGAGAGACAGTTTGGCGGGAAACTAAATGGCGGGAAGAGCGTGGAGTCTTTTTGTGCGGGAAACAGTATAAGAGGCCTAGAATACTGTTGAGTTAGGCCCATTTAGCCAGTAAGGAATATATATATTTTTTGTGTTAAGCACTTCCATTACTTAATATAACAGTCGAATTATATAAGGGGAATTAGTGAGTTTTGCCACCGATTTATATGTACAAAAGAGATATTTTAAAAAAGAGAGGAAACAGTAAGGATATCCACTAGAAAAGTGATGGAATGCTTCCAAAGTTGTTGGTGAGTAAGTGATTGGTTTGTTGTGCTGAGAACTTGCGTCAATTTCTTATTATTATTCTCGATATAGCCAAATTTTCTTACTTGAATCAAACTATTTTTGAGGGTTAGAGTTTCAGCTTCAAAAGGTGTATGAACTGGATTCTTGGAAGAATATATGTGCGTCAAAGTTGTATTATCATACTTCACTATCTACCCGATACCAATTTGATCATTGGCCGAGCTCCAAGCTGCATTTGTCATTAGGTTAGAGACAATACTTAAATTGAGATTTGAAGGCACAAGCAATGGCAATAATTCCCTATCAGAAAGTGAGGCACAATGATTTGATGTGTAGTAGGATGTGCTTGTGACCATTGTTGTAGTTCAATAATAGCCTTGTGTATAACTTCAGGAATAGCCTATTTTTGTTCTTATAAACTAGACTATTATGCATCTTCCATATACGCCAAAAAATAATACGGCGCTAAGCCAAGGCAATGCATTTCTTGAACCAAATCTGAAGGGACCATCCTTTGTTGAACTACATAAGTAAGAGAAGTAACCTTATCAGCCAAAAGGTGTTGATCAGAGAAAGCCTCAAAAGGGGCTAACTGTGACGCCCCGACCCAGCTTCCTTCAAACCCGCGACCGAAGAACCAAGGTTCAAGCCACCCGCTCGAGCCAAACTTTTTTTTACGTCTATTTACGCAGAAGAATTCACGATTAATGTTAAACCATACCTTTCCTTCATTTTTGCAGATTCATCTGGAAAATACCCTACCTTTACGGTACTTAGCTATACAACCAACCATCCCCACTGGCTAAGTAACCAAAAGGTAGGTCTTCAAGCATGTTTCCAATTCGCACCTCTTCGAGCCCGTATTTTACTCGCATATCTTCGAACCTGCATACGACTCGCACCTCTTTGAACACTTCTTCGCATCCTTCTGGACTTTCCTTGGTTCGCACCCTTTTGGACCCGTCATTGGTTCGCACCCTTTCGGACACGTACTTAGATTGCGTCCTTTCGGATCCTATATATAGGGGTGAATGGATGTCTTTCAGACATGTCTTGGGAGTGCTTTTATGTGTTTTTGAGATGTATTTCTCTTCTCCCACGTCCTCCCTATATATAGGGTGAATGGGTGTCTCTTGGCGAAAAGAAATAACTCTTCGTTGCACCTTTTCAATTGGTGCCCATTTGGCCAACGGTTGCAACTGTTCGCTTTGTGACTTTTTATCTAAGAGTTGCTCCACTTTTTAGCTCACTAAGCTTGAGTATTAGCTGACCAGTCCACACAACTAGGTTAGTACTCAATCAGCTCATTGAGCTTGGTTGAGCTACCATTTTACTCGCCTAGCTGAGCTACCTAGTCTTTCCAGCTAGTTTAGCTTACTTAACTTGCCTATTTTCTCAAAATGAATCACCCCTTTATTAAATAGCAGGATAGGGATGTTACAATTCTTCTCCACTAGAAATGAATACGTTCTCGAATTTTGTGTTAAGTTTATCTTTTTCTACATCCCAAATCTATATTTTTAATCTTAGTGATTCTAATTAATCCACAGTTGAACAAATAGACTGTTTCCCGAACCGAGGGTCTTTGTCTAGACTAGGTAAGCCTGGCTGAATCGTCATGTTCTCCAAACTGCTCGTCCCATCCGCATCACCTCGTGATCTACCCAACAGACTATTCATACAACCGTGTTTTAATCATTTCCAATCCCTAAGCCGCTCATCCCATCCTTTACTAGAATGAGTGAGTCTTAGTGGATCCCTCAAACTAGGCTATATACTTGTCATGCATAGCCAAATCGGCAAGTTTCTTGGCTCTAAGATAAGCCTTAAAAACCCTTCCCGGTTTCTAAGCACTTAATCTTTCTGCCGCAACTTCCGTTCCTACCGTTTTCAAGCTTTTGGGTCCATTGTTCTTTACCAAATTCTTATCGAAACTAATCTTTAATCACTTAGAGTGATTCACTTAGCACATTTTCCTTCCATGGGATCAAGCATCCTTTGATACCACATGTGATGCCCCGACCTGACTTCCCCCAAACCCGTGGCCGAAGAACCAAGGTTCAAGCCATCCGCTCAAGCCGAACTTATCTTTTTACGTCTATTTATGCAGCAAAATTCACAATAAATATTGAACCACGCCTTTGCCTCATTTTTGCAGATTCATCTGTCAAATACCCTACCTTTACGATACTTACCCATACAACCAACCATCCCCATTAGCTAAGTAACTGAAAGGTAGGTCTTCAAGCATGTTTTCAACTTTCACCTCTTCGAGTCCGCATACGACTCGCACCTCTTCGAGCCCATATCTGACTCTCACCTCTTCGAACACATCTTCGGACCCTTCCAGATATGTCCTTGGTTTGCACCCTTTCGGACCCGTCACTGGTTGGCACCCTTTCGGACACGTACTTGGATCGCGAACTTTCGGATCTGTCTTTTCTCACTCTCTCTCTCTCTCTCATACATGCTTTTAAGTGCTTTTATATGTTTTTGAGATGTATTTATCTTCTCCCACGTCTTCCCTATATAAAGGGGGTGAATGAGTGTCTTTTGGCGAAAAGAAAAAACTCTCCGTTGTACCTTTTCAATTGCTGTCCATTCGGCCAACGGTTGCAACTGTTCGCTTGGTGACCTTTCACCTCAGAGCTGCTCCACTCTTTAGCTCACTAAGCTTGAGTATTAGCTGACCAGTCCACCCAGCTAAATTAGTACTCAATCAGCTCATTGAGCTTGGTTGAGCTGCCGTTTTACTCACCTTGCTGAGCTAGCTAGTCCATCTAGCTAGTTTAGCTTATTTAACATGTCTATTTTCTTATAACAAATCACCATTTTATTAAATAGTAGGATAGAGATGTTACAATTCTCCCCCACTAGAAATGTTACAACTTTCCCTTCCCAGGGATCAAGCATGCTCTGATACCACTTGTGATGCCCTGACCCGACTTCCCCCAAACCTGCGGCCGAATAACCAAGGTTCAAGCCACCCACTCGAGCTGTACTTATCTTTTTACGTCTATTTACGCAGCATAATTCACAATTAATGTTAAATCAAACCTTTGCCTCATTTTTGCAGATCCATCTATCAAATACCCTACCTTTATGGTACTTAGCCATACAACCAACCATCCCCACCGAGCTTCACACTGCAACATCTAGATCGATCTCAGTTCCCTCCAACATCGATCTAGATCGATCTCATGGCCTCATTTGGCTCGATCTGAGATCGATCTCACCAGCCCAGATAGATCCCATCGCACTCACTTAGATATCTCTCTCTATCTCTCTCGGGACAACTTGTGAAATTTCTGAAGAAGCAAAGAAAGTGCATGAAACAGAAGCTGGGCTAAGTTTGGATCTATCACAACCTAAAGACTAGATCAATCCTGCACTCAAACCAGATCGATCTCACACTCGCTTGGATCGATCTCAGGTACCCAACTTCAGGATTGTTCCCTTTCTCAAACGCTTCTCAACTTAGATCGATCTCGACCCTTATGTCCAAGCTCTCAACACTCAAGATTGATCACGCACTAGCTCAAGCTCTGACCCGACCAACTCAATTTCGGATAGCACCTGAACCAAGGTCCAAGATCCAAGACAATAATTAGCTTTGTATTTAGTGCGAATTAGGGCTTTTCTTTGAACACTATAAAAGCCCTAATTCACCTCCTTTTCAAAAAAGCTTAGTTTTTCTTTCCTTTTTAGGTTTTAGTCTTAGGTTTTCATTTTCTTTGTTGTTCTTCATGTTTTTGGTGTAAAAACCAGATTTCTTTTAAGTTTCAAGTTAATCTACTATTTTTCCTTTACTTTCTTGCTTAGCTTTAGGTTGCTGTTTAGCTGGTGCTTGTTGATTTTTGTTTTAAGCTTTTAATCTCCTAATTTAAGTTTGTTCTTCATCTCTGTTTTACTGTTTCATTGTTGTTTTTAGTTTCTACTTTCTAGGTTTGTGTTCTTGCTATTCTTCATAGTTTAACCTTAGATCTCCATGTTTAGCTTTGAAGTTATGATTTCTGTTTTCTATGTTTTCGTTTCCATGAGTAGTGAGTAGTCCATCAAGTTTCAGGGAATGGGGTAGACTAGGGTTGATGTTCTGGGTTCACCTTAGTACCTAAGTTGTTTGTCTTTAGATCCCTTCTGTATCACCTACTCGTAATGCTGATTTGTATTTCATCATGGGAAGGACTGAAAACCCGCCTTTAAGCCCTTCAACACCTGACGGTGATTCATTGAAGGTGTCCGAAACTAGGTGATTTCAGAGATTCGTTTCCCCTTCTAAGGGATTAGTTGTTTGGGAAGCTTATTGACTATAATAGATTGTTGTTCATGCCTGCTTAGTAGTTACTGTCTATGACGGGAGTTGAGTTTGTGACTGCTTAGCTTAAAATTGATTGCCAAGGGATTGGAATTGGTTGTTTATGTTGCTACTTTCTAGGGGTTAGCTCATTATATGAGGTATGTTATATACTTAAGTAGTTCAAGATGGATCCTTAGTCAATTACCTTTGTCCTCAGGAACTGCTTCACATTGTTTATATCTTTTACTCTCTTTGCTCTTTCTCTGTTTTTACATCTTAGTCTTTTATGCTTCTTTTTATGTTTATGCACTTTACTTTCAAAATGTTCATTGCACGTAAGACCTTTTAGCAAAACCACCACTTTTAATACTTAGCTTGACTTTAAAGCATCCATTGCATTCCAGATTGATTAGTACACTCCCATTTGGATTGATAACCCATCTATACTACAATGATGAGTAATTGATACCCTTTAGGAACGAAAAATCCTACTATCAATTTGGTACTGTTGCCATTTGGGAATTGTTTACTACATTATGGATTTTGGATCTTTTCAAATCAAGCTTCTTTTACATTTTTACTTATTTGATACCCTTTGTTTTCTTATTTTTCAGGTACCTTCTTAGCAGTGTATGAACCTGAGAAGTAGAGGACTAACTGACTTGATTCCCCTCGTTGACGACATAAGAGCTTTTGAAAGAGAAAACTCTCGGGCAAGACGTGAACACGAACGTGTGGAACACTTATGCATATTGGACTTACAAATGGCAGACAACGCGGACAGAGACAACCAGAACACCATATGTGTTGGTGATAACCCCAACACTCACGCCATCATATATGGAATCAGTCCACCTGCAGTTCAGAACAACAACTTCGAGATCAAGCATAGTCTCATTGCCATGGTGCAGAGCAACGAGTTCCTAGGACTACCTATGGAAGATCCACTTGATCACCTCGATGAGTTCGATAGGTTCTGCAGCCTAACAAAGATAAATGGTCTGAATGAGGATGCCTTCAAGCTATGCATCTTCCCTTTCTCTTTTTGGGAGAAGGCACACCAATGGGAGAAGTCACTCTCCAGGAACTCCATCACAACTTGGGATGCTTGAAAAAAGGCATTCTTTGCAAAGTTTTTCTCAACTTCAAGAACAACACGCTTGAGGAATGATATCTCAGGGTTTACACAGAAGAATGCTGAAACCTTCTCTGAGGCATGGGAACGCTTCAAGAACTACACCATGTAATACCCCCATCACGGTTTCAGCAAAGCTTCCCTACTCAGCACCCTCTACAGAGGTGGCTTGCCTAAGATCAGAATGTTGCTAGATACTGCAAGTAATGAGAACTTCCTTGTTGAATCAAGACTTAACAAATAGTTTTAGGTCTTAGATTATGTGGGTAAAAGCT
>OVBE01017065.1:0-10604 GCA_900406425.1 Iberis pinnata | reverse complement strand
AGAATTAATAGTGACGGAATCCTGACGGACATATCCGTCAGTAAATACGAATATAACTGTTGGCAACGGTTATATCAACAGATATATTGTCAGGTGGGTATCCTGACGGATTTCCTTAGGGATTCCTGACGGATATAGGTCCGTCAGTTTTTTTACTGATGGATACGCATCTGTCAGGTTCCCGTCAGGATATCCAGAGAAACCTGACGGATTTGTATCCATCAGGATTTGGCGGTCATTTTTCTAGAATTTTTTTGTAGTGTATGTAGGAAACTCTAGTGTTTTTGTTTTTGTTTTGTATGTTTTTTTCATCTGAAGATTATGTGTGTGTTTGATGATTGTGTTGAGAATGAGGATACTCTTTTGTAATTCTCACTATTTATAGAGAATTTTCTCTGTGTGAATGCTTGTTGTAAATACAATATGGTAGGTAAATGTATGTGAGTGGCAGCGTGGACGATAAGCCGTTAAACCAATAATTGGGTTTGATCAAAAGTTAAGATTGGTAGCAATAATTGGTGCCACTGGAGATCGGTTCATATGTACATTCGTCTATGCATTAAAATTTCAGGCAGAGCATAATGACCTTCGGTGAGGTTTGCAAAGTTTTCAACAAAACTTTGTGCATGGTACATGGGCATGACTCATTGTTGGTGACTTCAACGTCACTCTCAACTTTGCGACACAGTCATTGGCTGGCATGACATAAGATTTTTTACCAAAACGACTAGGGAAAATACGTTTCACATCCATCAAAGATTTTAACCAAGCCTTTCTAACAAAACAAGTATGGTGTTTATACCAATGCCCGAACTCCCTATTTGCTAGGATGTCTAAGAGCAAATACTTCAGAAGATGGCAAAGCATATAGGGAGCAAGACATGTAATCAACCAAGCACTACGACGAACAATTCGGTCAAGTATCAATTCACAAGTTTGGACTGATAAATGGAGTACACGATATCAGCCTTCGATGGCCGTGAGAACTTGATTTTCTTGATATGGCTTCTAGGAAATGAAACCGATCTTTATTGGAGGAGATACATGATATGCAGGATATCCCTATATCCTTAGTGTGCATCCAAATATGTCAATATCAGATTACTACTATTAATATTATACAAAATTAGGCCTGACCCAAATGATCTTGATGCTTCAAGAATGGCCAACTTTTCAAGCGGAACTCTTAGAGATGGAGGCACTACAGGTTTCGTCTCCGGAATTTAAATCGTCTATCAACCAAGGATCCAAAATACGAAGGCTGATTTGCTGGTTGTTTGAGTCCGTTGTTGAGATACTTTTTTTCTTTCTTATACTAATGTGTTTTTACTTTATTGATGTGTAGAAATACATTGTGTTTTTATGTAATCATTAAAGAATTATATCTTGGTGAAATAAAAGGAAAATCAAGACTTAAAACTAATGGAAACATCATAATTCAGGGTTAGAAACAAGATTGTTGTTTATTTGTATAAAATTACTTATGAGAATGGTTTTACAGGAGAAAAAAGTGTATAATTACAGGGAAAATCTGTAATTAACACGAAATTATAACTTGATAACACTTTTAACCTTGATTCTCAATCACTGCCACTTTAAATTTTGAAATTATCATGTGAACAATGGTCTCACGACCTCTTTTTGGTTTGATAATTGGTCACATGTTGGACCGTTGCATGTTTTTACAGGTGAAATAGGTATTAGAGACCTTGGTGTTCCTCGCAAAGCCACCGTATCGGATGTTGTTTGTGAGTCGACTTGGCGTATCCGTCGTTCTCGGCGTCCAGCCCTACGCCATTTACACCAGCAGCTAGTCATATTGTCGATGCCACAACCGCACTCTAGACCTGATACTCGTCTCTGGCGTCATGGAAATGATGATTAAAAGCCGTCCATCTCCGCGTCAGCCACTTGGAAACAAATTTGCCCTTCTCTCCCTACGCTTTCTTGGCAAAAAACTATTTTGTTTCCACAATAAATTTCACATTATGCATTCATTGCTTGACTTGCTACTCTTGATAGGTTATCCACATGTAGAAGAATGCGGGCTCGGGAACAAATACAGCCTTGTGTGTTGTGTGGGGAAGTGGATGAGACTCGCGATCATTTGTTCTTCGCATGCCCATATACATACACATTGTGGACGATCTTAACCTCACCTATGCTCTTGACGCGGCTGTCTTCGGATTGGTTCCGCACACTTGCTACCCTGCGTCATCAAACGATTATGTTTCTTGACTCAACCTTGCTACGGCTTTGCTTCCAAGCAACGATTTACAACATCTGGCGGGAACGAAATGCTCGCCGTCATGGCTAGCCTCACAAACCAACTACAACACTTCTACATCTCATCACTAGGAGCATCAGAGAACGTATTACTAGTCTCAACTACAACCAACAATCACGTTATCATTCCCTCAACCATCAATAGAACTCAATTCATCCACCATAACGACAACTCTCCTTTTTGACCAGCCACTGATATGCTTTTTCATACTATGTTGCTTTCTTTACGGTTTTGGTTCGGAAGTCATGGTTTGTACTCTTTTTCCTGGATCTAATTTTATCCCACTGGGTTTTCTAGATACGTTTTAACGAGGCAATCATGACATCTATTTTAGAACCATAACCTTGACCAATTTTCTTCTTCAATCTTTACTATTCTTTTGTACATAAACTTCGCAGTTATTGATTAATAAATTTAACATTTCACCAATATAAAAATTGAAATAATAATTTAAAAAAAAAACAAATTTTAATTATAAAACTTAGCAAAAAAAATGTTGAAAAGTTTAAGCTATTAAAATTCGTAAGGACAAGTAAACGAAAAAATTTTTATTTGATTTTTATTTTAGTTTATATAATTTAATAGTTAAATAAGCTTATTTTTTAAGAAAAAATAGAAAATTAGATACGATAAAAATGATACAAAATTATTTTTTTTAAAAAAAACTAAAATTTTATTTAAAAATAATAAAATATTGAAAGATACAAAAATTAAGATAATTTCTGAAGTTAATTTTTTTAAATTAAAACCCTCTTAGATTATTTTTAAATATCTTATAACAATTATGAAATTATATTAAATTATTAAAATTTTTCAAAAATGTGAAAAAGATAGGTAACTTCAGAAAATTTTCAATGGAAGGTTGAAAGAACAATATATTATAATTGGTGTTATTTTCAATATTTGAATGATAGTNATATATATATATATATATATATATATATATATATAGGTATTTAGGGTACCAAAATTATTGATTTTCTCAATCCTAAAATTAAAAGATTTGAACGAACTTCTTAAAGTTTATATAGTGATACACATCACCCAAATTAATCAATAATGCATATAATAATACATTATAATTTCCACTTTCCTTTGTATATTTTTTGAATATATGTAAATGTCTCATATGTTTGAATTTTCAAAAAAGTTAAATAAATAATCTAAAATTTTCATAAGCTATATTCATTTTAAGAGGAATTTTAAAACAAAATCCTTCTTTTTGTATCTCTTATAATTTTTATATCAAAATTTAATAACTTCTAAATTTATAGAATATTTTATATGTTTTATTTAAAATATATTTCAAATTTATTTTACTTATTATTTATAAGAAATGTTTTTAGTTATTTAAAATTTTGTAATATTTTAAAAAAAAATTGTATTTAATTTTTATAAAAACTTTCATTTTTTGTCTTTCTAATATTAATTAAAATAATAATAAATTAAAATATTTTAATTTTTCCTTTAATATTCAATTAGGAATTCAAACGACATAACAATTTTAAGAACTAGAACTTTACCCGCCTATAGGCGGGTCAGTGGATATGAGCATAATAAATAAATATTAAAATTTGTTATGTACATAACATTAGTTTATATTTTGTAGCTGCACTAAAATTAATTTAATTAAATATAATTATGAAATTTGTTGAGAAATTGTGACCAAATTATAGGAAGTTATTAACCACTAACAATAATTGTTATGATTATCTTCTATATTTTTCTTATGTTTTTTGTGAAAACATTATCTTCTTATATATATTTTATATTTTATCAAAAATTTTAAAACTATTCTTAAACTCTTTAGTATATATGTTTAAGCAGTTAGTTGATATTTTTTGTATTTTTCTCTATATTATTTAGAGCTTTACCCGCTTTATGGACGGATCAATGGATATAAGTAGAACTAAAAAATAATAGAAAAAAATTGAAAAATATTATAACATTAACATTTATTTATATATTTTTACCTCCGTAAAAATAATTTAACTGAATATAATTTTTAAAAATAGTTAAAAAGTTTGTAAGTAACTAAAACAGTTAATTGTAATGAGTATCTTCTACATTTTTCTTATATATATTTTAGATTTTATCAAAAAATCTTGAAACTCATCTCGAACAAACTATTTAGTATATACTATTAAGTAGTTTGTTGGTATCCTATTTAATTTAATTTTGTTTATTTATTTAGATAAACTCTTGATATAATTTGATTTTCAAATTTAATATAGATTTATTGAAAAAATTATTACAACTAATGTTTAGAACCAACTACATAAATTGAAAAAAACATATTTATTAATACATTGTGAACGATAAATAGAAAGTTGTGTTTAAATTTGTCATATTGACCTACTTAAAAATGGCTGATATGATTTGGTAGCAAGCTAAGATATATTATTTGTCAAAGTATATTAATGAAAACCATATTTGGCTTATCTTTAGTAGGAAAATAAAAAGCTAATAACGAATAAAAAGATAATAAATTTAAACTAAAAAATGAATTTACGATGTAGAATATAAAATTTACAAAGTTTTGAAGTTTAAGTACTTTGTTTTGTTTTGTGATTATTATATATTTGGTATGTTAGTTACGTATGAGATTAACTTTAAAGTTTTGCTTAATGATGCTATAGTTTGCATTTGTTAGAAAAATGTTATGTTTCCTCGAAGATCTTACCATTAAATCGAAGCGATATTGATACATTAACATAATTTCTAGTCCCATTTTAGTTGAACTTTTTATAAACATTAAAAGTATATGAAATCAAATTATTAATTAGTAAGTTACTCTTTACTTTCGTAATGATTTTGTCGTAGGTCCGTTTTCACTTTTGTTTATTTTCTTAGTTCAAATGTGATTATGATTAAATCTAATTTACCAATGCTTCATACAACATTTCTAAGGGTCGATTTGTCCAATGACTGAGCCACACTATTATTTTTTGCGTGATAAAGAGTAACACACAGTTTCCGAAAAGGAAAAACAAAAGAGAAGTGATATAAGTTTTTCAGAAACGTTGATTTCATTAATTATAAATGTAATTCTTCAAATGAAACTCTGTAAGTCAGTGCTCAACTGCTCATACAGATTTAGTCCACACCGAAATCGGTGGTGAAACCATAATTTTTAGGATTTTGAACCTTAAATGACTTTTTATTATTATAGAAGATGCATCCCAAGCCAACCATTTTATTTTTCTTTTTTGAATCTTTTCGTCACACTTTTTTTCCTATTTGATATGAGGAATATTAGGAGAAATGAGTAGATGAACTGAATTTTTCATCAATTGTAAAAGCAACTTTTACATCAATATATATAAGTATAATGTTCTAACTAAACATCTAACTATTTTTTTTTTTTTTTTGTAATGCAATATTTTATTCTCAACAAAAAAAACCTTTACAAAATTGTTTGAACTTTTAGAAATAGAAAAAATAAATTAATGATTTCTTGATCTTATCCAGCTTTGAAAAAGGTCCTCAAAAGGTAGAGTATATCCTCTTCTGAGTGAAGCAATTTTGCTTTAATAGAAAGCTCAATTCTGCGAATGAGACTGCAAGGTGGCTGAGAAGATTTCTCATGGCGTCTACTATTCCGTTCCATCCAGATATGATGGACACAACTTTGGAAAACTAACCGGGTGAGAAGCTTCATTGTTGGCGAGGCAATGGAACTGATGCGGGTGAGCAGATGGTCCCAGTCAGATGTGAAGCCTTGGGACATGAGTGGAGAGGCAAGGGACCGCCAAACTTCAAAGCTATAGGGACAGCCAAAAAACAGATGAGATCTCGTCTCGATTGGACTGTTGCAGAGAGCACAAGTTATAGAAACAGAGCAGTTCCATAGAGATATCCGATCTCCCGTTGCAAGTCTATTCCACATGAGCAACCAGGTGATAAAGGCATGCTTAGAAGTAGCATACTGAAACCAGACATGCTTCATCCATGTAACCCGTGGTCTACATTGACGTAGCTGGTCCTGAACTTGAGCCGTGATAAATTTGGTTGAAAAAGTACCATTCGCCTGTCGCCATTCGTAATAATCTGGTGATGTTGATGAGGGAAGTGGGATGGATTGCAGATTATCGACTAGATATTGAAGTGGTGGAAGTCGTTGATGTCGGAACAGCCAGCCTGATGAGCTAGCTACGGCCACAGTAGCAGAGGAGGAGATGCCTAGGGCCCTGAAACCTCTGAAACCTACCAAGTCATAGAGCCTGCCCATCGATGACCAGTTGTCGTACCAAAAAGAAGCGGTCATACCATTACATATGACTATCCGAGAGTAATGGTGAGCTAAGTCTCTTAGCTTGAGTATCTTTTTCCAGATCCATGACCCATTATTAGCAGAGATTTGCCAAAAAAAGTTAGCTCTTATCAAATGCCTCTTGACCCAATCCACCCATAAGGAAGACTTGGATGTTAAGATGCGCCAGATGAGTTTTAAGCCAGCCACTGTGTTAGACAATTTGAGCCTTTGGAAGCCAAGTCCACCTTCATTTTTTGGGTAACATAAATCCTCCCAAGCTAACTTGGCTTTTGAAGTTTTGAGATCAGGACCTGACCAAAGAAAGGCAGCTATTAAACTTTCAATTTCTTTGATACAAGCGGCCGGAAGACGAAATGCCGAAATCCAGAAATTTGTGATGCTTCGGATCACTGATTGGAGTAACTGCAGTCTTCCTGCAAATGAAAGGAACTTGACAGACCAGGATTGGAATCTCTGCTTGATTCTATCAATCAAAGGAGCAAAATCTGTAATAGTCATACATCTTTTGGTTAGAGGCAGCCCAAGGTATCGAATAGGAAGCTCAGTAGAGACGATGCCAAAGGTAGAGGTGATGTCTAATTCCTCTGCTTCAGAGAGTCCCGCAGAGAAAAGACTAGATTTTGCTGGGTTGATAGAGAGCCCTGAAATCCGAGTAAAATGGTTAAAAACTCTGAAAATTTCAGCAATAGCAGCCAAAGAACCATCCGTAAACACTAAGATATCATCAGCGAAGCTGAGATGCGTAAGGTTAAGGTCTTTACAGTTCGGGTGATAGCCAAGCGAACCCAATCTAGCGGATTCATCAAGCAATGCAGACAGCACATTCATAGCCATAACAAAGAGGTAAGGGGACATGGAGCAGCCTTGTCTCAACCCTCTTCTACTTTTAAAAAATTCAACCAGCTCCCCATTAACCTGAACCGAGAACCATGCCATAGAGATGCAAGTATGTATCCATTTGATAAACAAATCGGGGACCTCAATTGCCCGAAGCAGAGAGACAAGAAAGTCCCATTGTAGTGAGTCGAAAGCCTTAGCTAAGTCAACCTTCAAGGTACATCTCGGGGATATGTTTGGTTTGTGATAACCTTTCACCAATTCAGTAGCAAGAAGCAAGTTTTCCATAAGCAATCGACCTTGGGAAAAGGCAGATTGATTTGGCTTGATAAAACCAGGAAGGATGAGCTTGAGGCGAGAAGCGAGTATGCCGGAGATCACTTTATACAGGAGATTACAATAGGCAATTGGCCTATAATCCTTCATTTCCATAGCTTCCTCATGCTTAGGAATGAGAGCTAGAATGGTTGAATTGACACTATGCGGCAAATAGCCATTCTGAAAAAATGATTGTATGGCTATGATGAAATCTTTACCTACAACCGGCCAAGCTGAAACAAAAAACTCCTTGGTGAAACCGTCAGGCCCAGGAGCCTTGTTGTTTGGCAAGGAGTGCAGGGCTTGGAGAATCTCAGATGCAACAACCGGTTGAGTAAGCTGAGATTGGAGGTGTGGGCTACATCGAAAGGTAAGAAGTGAGGCCAGCACCTCAGTATCAGTACCCACAAAGCCTGATGGGGTGTGTTGTAAAAAGTATGGAACCAAGATTCAGCTTCATCCTTTATCCGGGATGGAGAGGTTGTAGTCTCCCCTGAAGCTTGTTTAATGATTCTGATAGAGTTCTTGGATACTATAGCCTTTGCCATAAGATGAAAAAATCGTGTATTTTTATCACCATTTATGAGCCAATGTACCTTTGATTTTTGCTTGAAAAAAGATTCTTCTATATCAGAGATTTGGGACCAACGAGCCATAGCTTTTGATTCAGCCATAAAAGCATCAGACGATGGATTTCTCATAGCAACTTCCTGACAATGAATAAGCTGGTCATAAGCATCTTTAGATCTGGCCGGTATATTCCCGAATTTAGTTCTGTTTAGATGCCGGAGTGGCAGCTTTAACTGCTTTAACTTCTTGTGAAAGCGACAGAGAGCTGTGCGGGAGATATACAGGGGCGATGTAGTGGACCAGCTATCAGAGACAACATCCATGAAATCTTCATGTGAGGCAGGCAGAATCAAGAACTTAAAAGGCTTCCGGAAGATGATCGGAGTATCATTAATATAGACAGCACTACGCAAGTGGTCAGATGTACCTCCGGGCTAGAAAACAGCAAAAGCAGAGGAATAAGTGGATAGACATTGGGGGTTAACCAAAACCCGATCCAGTTTTTTGCAAATGGGATCAGCATCCCGTTTATTGGACCAAGTAAACAGAGGACCGCGGTAGTGCAAGTCGGACAATCCGCAAGAAGCAAGCATGGTTTTGAAAGCTCCCATACCGGCTGTAAATTGAGTTGAAACAGAGTGTTCAGAGGTGGATTGTATTTCATTGAAGTCGCCTAATATGAGCCAAGGCTTAGCTTTAAACAGAGGTAAGGAGCTATGATCATCTAGTGCCTGCCATAGGAGATTACGCTCCTCTTCAAAATTTGAAGTGTACACAAATGAAACCAGAATGTTGAGGTCTTCAGTCCCATTGACTACAGAGCAAGTAATGAGCTGAGCTGATTTGTACATAGGCGTGATTGTAACTGAGGAGTCCCAAACAACCCATATACGTCCGAGAGAGTTGAATTCATAATTAGAAAGTAAGGACCAGCCTGGGAAAGCTTTGGAGCAAACTTGGCTGGCTTTTGTTTCTTGGACACGCGTCTCAAGTAGACAACCGAAGGATGAAGGTAGAGTTGATACCCAGTTTTTAACGATTGAATGCTTGGTGGCTTTGTTGAAACCACGCATGTTCCAAGAAAAAACAGACATTAATTCTTTTTCTAGTTGCCTCGTCTACCTTTATGAGACGAGACTGCACCTTTGTGGAGAACAGAGCCATGAGGGAGTGAATTAACCGCCTTCAGGGACCCTTTTGTGGCTCGAGGAATAGAAGGCCTGATTGTAGTAGATTGTGAGTCACAGGAAACTTCAGTGTCATCAACTGAGGCCTCCTCTGTTACAGGATGTGAATGCTGATGACCAGAATCATCGAGCTTAATCTCACCTTCTTCAATGTCTTGGGCTTTCTCAGCACTGGCATTCTCAGCATCATCGACCAACAGAGCTGAAAATCGAGAGGGAGAGATATGTGCATCTGTCCTCTGTTGCAAGTGCAAATTTGGAGATGCTTTTGTACCGCGAGGCGAAACTTTGGTCCAGTTGGATGAGTCATCCTTGCTGGGAGATACAATGCTGACCTCTGTTACTAATGGGTCAACTGCTGGCAATGAGGAAGAGGGTATCGAAGGAGAAATTGCAATTGGATCAGAGGAAGCAATTTGATTTTGAACTGATATAATCTGTTCAGGCAGAGCAGATTTGTTTGGAGCAGAGGTGTCTGGCACTGTAGAATGCTCGGTTGTAACTGAATGGATTTTGTCCGGTTCTGATACAGAGCTAGATAGACAAACATCAGCTTTATGACCCCATTTGGAACACAGCGAACATCTCGAAGGGAGCCAGGGGTAAAAAACGTTGATATCAGCAGTAAAACCACTCTTGTTATCTAGATGCAGCTTATGGGGAAGCTCTTTAGTAAGATCTGTGTGAATGAAGATGTGGGCTGAGTCAAAAGAGTTGCAAGCAAGTGTCAAGGGATGCAGGCGCTTTGGACTACCAAGAGCACTGGCTATCCATTGGAGTCCTTTCAAGGACATGAGCTGAGGCGGCAAGTTCTTAAAATCGAGACTATGTGGATATTGAACTCGATGTTTGCGATGACCAGCTTGATGATTAAGAAGTTGTTGTGCGGTTGGCTCAAACCTTTTAGATCGGCGTTATTGAAGTCGATCGGTGATGTAGCTGGCGACGGTTCGCCTCGTTCTTTTTCNGCCGCCCTCCGTTCGGATTGCCGAATGGATCGCACCGAATCCGAACACGAAGTTAGACCACCCATGATCACATTAACTCGTCGTCGCGGCAGGAAGCCTTCGGTTGGTCGGTCGTCGGGGCTGCGATCCCTGACTCGGGTTGGAGGGGCCATGTCGTCGCT
>OVBE01017064.1:0-10605 GCA_900406425.1 Iberis pinnata | reverse complement strand
CAACTCAAAAAAATAATTTTATCATTTCATATATAAATTAAGGTTTCAAATAAATTAAGCTAAAAAAAATTAACTATAAACAAAATTAGGCCGAATCAAGAGTAGTTTTTATATTATTTTACATATTGTCAAATTCCAAACTAAACAATGAGAGTGTTAATCCTTAAACCCTAAACANCAATGAGAGTGTTAATCCTTAAACCCTAAACAGAAATTTAAAATATTTTGTATTATTTAATGAGAACATATTCCACTATTTTTTAATTTTATAAAAATAAATAAAATTAAACACTATTTTTAAAAAATTGAGTAATAGTGAAAAATATTTTAAGAATGAATCTTAAACCATTAACTATAAGGATTTAGGGTTTAGGGTTTAGATATTATGATCCAATTGTAAAAATACATATTTCACTATTTATTAATTAAAAATAAAATGCATGAACAATAAGACTAGAAAATGTGTAAAGAATTTATTAAAGAAATATGATTGGGAACTGAATCATTATCTCTAAAATTTATACCCTAAAGGCTTAAAATATAATGGTTTATGAGTTAGATTTCTAATCCCATTATTTTTTATTATTTCTTTATAATTTTTAAAAAATTTTAAAATATAAAACTATTTTAAAATAATATAAAATTGTATTTTCAGTTCTTACTTATAAATAAAAATAGTAATATAATTCTAAGCTTTAAAAATATAATGATTTTTTTGTAAACAAGTGATGAACTTTTTATTGATCAATTTCTAAACATAAAAACTGCACTAAATTAAACACTATGTTTTGTTAATTGAGTAAAAATTAAACACTATTCCACTATTTTTTTTATTACCAACCATTGATTTATTTAATCCAAAGGTGGAGATGCACTTCTTTTAAAACAATAAAGCTTTTCATTGGTTAATCATAGAAAATAAAGATTGTCTTCTGTTACAAAAACACACGAATCCAATGGTCAAAATATTTTTTTTGTTTTCTAATTTTCTAAGTTGTCATTTTTTTTTTTTTAACTATGGATTTCGTGTACTTCACTAATTATCTCTTTGATTTGATAGATTCTGCTTCTACAAAATCCTCCATGAATTCCATAACAATTGCTCTGATTTAAATCCAACGTAGCGAAAATAATGAAAATAATATCCTTCTCGGTTCGTGATTATGGCCCTGCCGATAGGACAAACGGCGACGGTGACTGAGGTGGCTGGTGGTGGCGATGCTCAACCGTAGCAGCAACATGAGCCAATCGATCCAACTCAGCTCATGACTAATCTCTTTCACAAAGGAGAATCACTGATAATTCTGTAATAAAAGAACAACGACTCATATTTCTTCTGCAGTTGGATTGTTTCTTCTTCTTCTTTATTTCTCGTTATCGTATAATTTGAATAGAAGATTTGAGGTTATAAAAGTTTTTCAGGTTCATGAATGCTATTTAAGTTTTAATTCTAAACGCAACCAATGTTTTTGTACAGGATATGTGCTTTTATTTTTCTGTGTGAATTTTGTGTTCGCATACAATATAAATTGCTTATGTGTTCGCATAAAAATTTAAAGAGTGTAGATATATAGTTGGATTTGATTTTCGTGCTTCTCTTTATGGCTTATTGTGTTTGTGTTCGTTCTGTAGTATATCTGATCAAGTACAGCTTGCTTAGAGGATGATCGATTATTGTAAAGTATAGTTAGAGATTTCGAGTTTGACTATTTTATTGGTATTGGCTGCTTTTTGTTCGTTGTTGTTCTGTATTATAAAGTTGTATGAGTGTTCTCAAATCCATCAATGAGGTCTTCGATGCCAGAAAGGTGCACTTGAGCAGGTTTCTGCTCCAGCTATTGCCGAAATTGATCTTTACAAGTTCAATCCTTGGGAACTTCTGTTTATTCTATGTTTTTCTCTGTTCTTGCTTGTGCTTCATAACATGTAGTGTAACATCAAACTAGTTGTGCGATGGAAGGAGAAGAGTCCTCAGTTTCTGGTGCGAAATCCAATCCCGGGAAAACATCAGAGAAAGTGACCGTCTCACCATATCTTCTCTCTGCTTCGGATAATCCGGGAGAAATAATCTCATCCGTTCAGTTAACTGGTGAGAACTACAATGATTGGGCTTAGGAGATGCTCAACGCACTTCAAGCCAAGCGTAAAACCGGTTTTGTCAATGATACTTTGCCAAAACCTAAACCCGACAACTCTGAATTCGAAGACTAGTTGACTGTCAATTCAATGATTGTCGGGTGATTAAGGGCGTCTATTGAGCCTAAGGTGCGATCAACGGTCACCTACATTACAGATGCAAATCAATTGTGGACTGAATTGAAATCTCGTTTCTCAGTTGGAAACAAAGTTCGTGTCTATCAGCTGAAGTTTCGGCTTTCATCATGTCATCAAAATGGAAAAACGGTATTGGAATATTTTGGTCAACTCTCTTCTCTATGGGAAGAGCTTCAAGCATATCAAACGGTGTTTGCATGTTCGTGTGGAGCTGCTAATCAAATCGCTAAAGACAAGGAAGAAGAAAAGATACATCAATTCATCATGGGACTTGATGAGTCTCGGTTTGGTAACTTGTGCTCTTCGATTGTTAGTCAAGATCCTCTTCCATCGTTAGGGGAGATCTACTCTAAAGTAATACGTAAAGAACAACGTCTTGAGTCATCTCGCCTTAAGGACCAACAGCAAGGAGTAGTTGTTTTTGCAACTCGTAGAGAAGTGCAAGTTAAAAATTTTGTGTTACATTCTAAGGATGCAGTGTGTGGACACTGTGGGAGATCCGGTCACGAAAAGCGTGAGTGCTGGAAGCTCAATGGCTTTTCGGAATGGTTCACCGAGAAAGCTGAGCGAGTGAAGAGAGGCGGATCACACACTCGCGGTAGAGGCTGTCTTGGCCGTGGTCGAGCTTCTGCAAATGCGGCCGTTGTGCATCAACCGATGGCTGCTCACGTCACCAGCTCAAGTTCTTCCTCATTTCCTGAATTTATGGCTGAACAGTGGAATGTCTTGACTCAACTAATCCAGGAGAAATCAGGTTCAATCGATAAACTCTCCGGTAAGCTGAATAACTGTCCGATTATACTTGATACCAGCGCAAGTCACCATATGACTGGATATTTGTCCCGTCTCTCTAACATTCGCACTATATCTCGCTGTCCCATCGATTTCGCAAATGGCAGCAGTACTTATGCTGTTAGCATAGGCACATTTTGTTTTTCAGACTCTGTCTTGTTAAACAATGCATTATATGTGCATGTCCTCAATTGTTCTTTAGTTTATGTTTCAAAATTGCTGAAACAAACAGAGTGTTGTGGGATATTTACTCCTCTTGATTGTGTCTTACAAGACCTTTCCTTGATGACTGCGATTGGAATCAGTAGAGAGAGAAACGGGGTATACTATCTAGCATAAGTGGATGCACNACGTCTTCTGGAGTCACTCAAGAAGTGTGGCATCAGCGTTTAGGACATCCACCTTCATCGGTCTTGTCTTCTTTACGTTTAGTTTCTGGTGCTTTGAAAGATTCTAGTTCTTCTTGCGATATTTTTCTTCAAGCTAAAGAAAATGATATTTTCTCTCTTATTCACGTTGATGTTTGGGGTCCCTATCGCACTCCTTCTTCTTGTGGTGCGAGATATTTTTTAACTATCGTTCATGATTGTTCAAGAGAGGTGTGGACCTATTTGTTACTTGAAAAGTCTGAAGTGCGTTGATGTCTGTGTATTTTCATGATTTTTAGAAGTCATTTAGCATCATTTATTTAGGACTTTTGGTGTTCATTGATTTTCGCATTAGTATTTGCATACATATGCATTTTGGAGATTTTTTCAAAAATTTCAGAAGTTTTTAGAACATAAGTGAAAATTTGGACAAGAAGAAGAAAAAGGGTGCAGGAATGATGGTGCAGAACTTGAAAACTGCCTCGAACAGAACCTAAAAACTTCCTCGATCAGATGCTGAAAACTGCCTCGAACACAACAAGACCTCAGCTTGATGACACGTGAAGCCACCACCTCGACTAATACATCAAGCTATGACTCAATCAAAGAAAGTGACAAAACATTCCTACACGAACCAGATTTAAAGATTAAGGCCAATCATTACATTTTGTCTCTTAACATTTTTAGGGTTTTCTCTGAACTACTATATAAACCCAAAACGCCTCCTTTTAGCAAAGCTTTTATTTTTTGTTGCCATTTTAGGTTTCTTTCTAGGTTTATTTTCTCTTTGTTTTTCCTTGAATGTTCTAGGTGATAAAACTCTAATTTCTTATAAAAGTCTTGTTTTAGTTCTGATTTCTTCATTATTTTGTTTAGTTTAAGGTTGTGATCTATCTAGTGCATGTTGATTTTCTGTTTTCCATCTTAATCTCGTTTTGCCTTGATCACTATTTATGGGTTTGTTACTGTTTCATTGCTCCTTTGTTTTTCTGGGTTTGTATTCTTGTTGTTCATCACGTTTTCTTCTTAATGTTCTTGTTGTTCTTCATACCTTGACTTTTGATCATGATGTTCTGCTTAGTATTTTTGTTTTCTGTTTTTCCTGCTTTCATACCCACCATGTGCAGTGAGTAGTTTCCTTAGGTTCCTAAGGATGGGGTAGACTGATGTTGATTTCCTGTTTTTCCTAGATGCCTAAGTTGTTTGTCTTGATCCCTTCTGGTTCACTGTTCTTCATGCTGGTTTCCTTCTGATCAATTGAAATATGAACTTAGACATTTCCTCACTCAAAAGGTGTCTGATGAAATGTCTGATCAAGTGATTTCAGAGATTTGCATATCCTAGCCTAAGAGATTACATATTTAGGGTGCTTATTGGCTTTAGTATATTGGTTGATCATGCCTGCTAAGTAGTGTACCATTAACGAGATTTAGGTCTGGTGATTGCGTTGCTTGAGACCATTTACCAAGAGATTGGACTTGGTTGGATATGAATCTATTGTGTAGGGGTTAGCTCATTGTTTGAGGTATGTTAGGTGTTTATGTATTTCAGGAGCGATCACCAGTCAATAACCTTTATCCTCATGAACTGTTTCCCCCTTTGATTGCAGTTTACCCTCATTTTTCCCCTATTTTTACTTCACTTGCTATTTTCCTTAGTTTTCGTTTATGCATGTCACCTTCCGTGTCCTGTTTATTTTCTGCATCTTTTGTTCGTTTAGGGCTTGTTAGATAAAACCCATTTTATCACTTGGCTTGAATTAGTAGTTCCATTTGCATTTAGAATGGTTAATGTCTGCACCCATTTGGATTGACACCTATTATACTACAATGACATGATAGTGTAAAAGGAACTGAAAACCAGGAAAAACCATACTATCAATTTGGCGCCGTTGCCGATTGGGTGTTTGTTTGTTATATTATGGATTTTGGATATATTGAGATCAAGTTCCTTTCTTTTACTTTACTGATTTTTGTTTTCTCCTTGTTAGTGCATTTCAGGTGTTTTACTTGCACATGGAGATCATTAACCAGCACACCATTGGTGCGGGTGACAGCCCGAACATTCACACACAACGCTATGGAATCAACCCTCTTGCTGTCCAGAACAACAATTTCGAGATTAAGCACATCTTGATAGCTATGTTCAGGGGAATAAGTTCCATGGCTTACCAATGGAGGATCCACTCGACCACCTGGACGAGTTTGACAGATTCTGCAGTCTCACCAAGATTAATGGTGTGAGTGAGGACACATTCAAGTTACATCTCTTTCCCTTCTCTTTGGGTGACAAAGCACGCCAATGGGAAAAATCCCTTCCTCAGAATTCCATTACCTCTTGGAACGACTACAAGATGGAATTTCTTACCAAATTCTTTTCAAACTCAAGAATGGCTAGACTTCGCAATTACATCTCTGGTTTTGCACAGAGGAATGTTGAGACGTTCTGCGAAGCTTGGGAGAGGTTCAAAGGGTACACATTGCCCACACCATGGATTCAACAACGCATCCCTTCTTAGTACTCTCTATAGAGGAGATTTCCTCAAGATCAGGATGTTACTTGTTACAACAAGCAATGGGAGCTTCATGAACCAAGCTGTTAATGATGGTTGGGAGCTAGTGGAGAACTTAACACAATCTGATGGAAACTACATTGACGACAATGATATCACTCCACGGGGTAGCATTGATTCTGATGCCAAAACACAGAGGGACCTCAAAGCTCTGACTGAGAAGTTGGATAAGTTACTCCTTGCACAAGATCATCATGTTCACTTCATCAGTGAAGCAGACCAAGTTCATATAGAAGGAGGGATGCCTTCTCAACAAGAGGAAATTAGCTACATTCAGAACCAGAGCGGCTACAACAAAGGGTTCGGTAACTACAACAACAACCCCAACCTGTCCTACCATAGAAACAATGTAGCAACTCCTCAAGATCAAGTCTATCCACCTCAACAGCAACAACAAGCTCAACCCTTCATCAACTATGGTCAAGAACTGAACCAAGGTTTTGCACCTAGGAAACAAGTTCATAATGGGTTCCAACATCATCAACAATGAGGAACACTTCCTGCTCTCACTTCTACCCAACCTTCTGCTGCACCTTCCAACGTTGAAGCCATGTTCCAACAGATACTACAAGGTCAAGCTAACAACGCAATGGAAAATTCGAATAAATTTACTGAATTAAGACGCACATTGATTGCTCTTACAATGACCTCCATCAGAAGTTTGACACTCTGAACTCAAGAGTTACTGCTTTGGAGAGCAATTCTGCTTCCACTTTTGTTTCTGCTCCTACCACACATGGACAAAGTCCTGGAAAATCTATTCTAAACCCAAAGGAGTATGCACATGTCAATGTTATCTTCTTAGGCAGTACCCTTGACTTTTTTTCTCACCATTGTCCTACTCACATCACCGGGGATAGTGTTGCTCAAGTTTGGGGGGGATTTGAGCCTACATGGAGCTGAAAATGCAGATTTTGAAAAGACTGATTCCTTAACATGGACGAACCCAGAGTTAGCTGCCATAGTCAAGCCCGGTCTTGGTGAAAATCTATCTATTTTAAAGGAGACGGAAATACCCTTTGTTCCACCACCTTATATTCCAAAGTTTCCATACCCTTCAAGGTTCAAGAAGGAGAAAACAGAGAAGTACCCAACAATCTTTGAAAAGTACAAGAAGGGTGGTGAAATTCAAGGAGTGTTGGTACCAAATGATGAATGTAATGCCTTAATAGCAGAGAAGCAAAAAGATCCTGGTTCATTCACTCTAACATGCTCACTAAGCTCCCTGACCTTCAACAAATTCCTATGTGATATAGGGGCATCCATAAACTTGATGCCTCTCTCCACTGCCAATAAGCTGGGATTTAATGAATTTAAGGCTTCTAATATAACTCTGTTGTTGGCAGATAGATCCATCAGGCAACCTATTGGTACTCTAGAGAATTTACCCATCAAGATTGGGAGTGTAGAGATACCCACAGACTTTGTGGTGTTGGATATGGACAAGGAACGAAAGGATCCACTGATTTTTGGAAGACCATTCTTAGCCACAGTTGGAGCTGTTATCAACGTTAAGAAAGGAAATATCAGGTTGAACATAGGGAATGGTCCAAAGATGGTCTTCAACATCAATGACAAGAAAAAGAAGCCTACAATCTAAGGTCAGCTATTCTCTATCAAGGAGATGAATGAGAACAATCATGATGACATGTACTCAAGCAGTGATTCACTGGAGTATGAGTTTATGAAGGATCCAAACAAGATTTCAGAGCATACAAAAGCATTTGGAATTGTCAAGGAACCAGATGTAGGATTTCCTTCAGAGGTAGAAGAAACCAGAAAACTGGGGGTAGCAACTAACCAGAGCAAACTTCCCATATCAGAAGGAGAAAGTTCTGAAATCAAGCACCAACCTGTGCACATCCCACCTCAGAAGCCCACTTCGGGCATAACCTTCTATGAAGATGGTTTTGACTTTCAAACTCCAACAACGGAACTCAAGAAGGGTGACCAAGTGGTTCTGCTCAACCCAATGCTCAAGCACTGTCAAGGGAATGCAAACCAAAAATACCCCAAGAGCTTCATAATCAAGGAGATTCTATCTGATGGAGCAATCACGCTAGTAGTGGAACCTGATGAGGAGTCAAAAGTGCACAATGAAGTCAACCAGAACCGGGGTAGTTGGATGAGACCAGAAAGAAAACCTGGTGAAAGGACCTCAATTCTCCTTAAAGGACTATATCAGGGTCACTAGAGCTTAAAACAGAAATTGAAGCTTACTGACTTTAAACAAGCTCACTTGGGAGAAAGTCCCATGTTTATCATTGTACATATAAATTTTTAAAATTTATGTTTAGTTCTTCTATTTATGCATTATAGTTTTTATTTGGTTTTTGGTGTTTCAGGTCTTTTCAGGACATTTTTTGGACAATTGGTAAAGGAGAATGACTGAGTCGGAAGTATGACCCTCTGGTGGATTCGAAGTCACTTTGATTAAGTCGTGACAATACGTGATCAAACCACGAGATATACTTGCTCGAGCAAAAAAAAAAATCCATCAAGAAGATTTTGATGGAGCCATCAAGAAGAACAACATCGAGCCAGACAAGACGTGAAATGATCGAGCCATATCACCAGCATGATCGATCCATATCACCAGCTTGATCGAGCCATCATGAAACGAATTGACATCAAGTCGGGTCAATACTACGTCAAGCCACGGGAACCAGCTCTGATCGAGCCACCAAATGCGTGTGATCAAGCCGCACCAAAAAGAAATCAAGCAGGCCTGGTCACACTGTGCATTAAACTCCCGAGACCAAATTTTTGCTAAGCCATTGCAGCCATCTTCTCCATCTTCTTCAACTCAACCTGAAACAGTACAACTCCAAACCCTTTTCATTGTATATACCATAACATATTTATTTTTTGTTGCTGCGTTTTGGTCCTAAACCCTTCTTCGAACTTTTATTACACAAGGGACTGTGCAATTTAATTTTGGAGGAGAGTTTAGGAGGTACTGATCATGTTTACTTGTTTTCTTATTTCGATTTTGCGTCTAAGGCATACAAAAACCATAAAAATCTGAAATTTTTTTGAAATTTTTTTTCAAAGCAGAGTGTCATTGTAGTTGCATTTCATGTAATTGCATATAGGATGTTAAAAATTCATATAGTTGCATATGCATAGGGAACTAGGATGTTAGAAACCTTGTAAGTATGTTGTTTTCTCAGAAAGTATCAATGCCCTGGTTGTTGGTTGTCTAATGCATCCTGATTTAGTCTGAAGTAAGGATGCACCATACTTGGAATGTGAATTGCATGATCATTTTTCTTCTGAAGCATGTTGTGATTTGAAGTTTACCTCTACTTTATAAGAACTTAAAATTGACGTTTGATTATCATGCTTTTGTGCTGGATATGAACTCATGGATAGTATATACATATTTAGGTTATCTTCTACCTTTATATCACTCTTGTTAACCCAAATAGACCCCTCACCCTTGAACCTTGCCTTCTTTCAAACCACTTGCTTATTACTGAGAGTCAAGTCTTTTATGGAATGAGTTTGGTATAAAGTGTTAGGTTCGAACTGACAGGAATGGAATCTCATGTAGTTCTAGTTCACATTTTTTGGACTAGATAGGACTAGGTGGATTTCGATTTTGGGTGTTACGGTTGGATAAAAAAGGATGTAAGGATGTGAAAGGTTGAATAAAGAAAGGTTTTGGTTAAGAGCCTTAGGAGAGGTATGAAAAAGGAAAAGAAACAGAATATGCTAGTAAAGGGTTTGGGGGAAACAATGTTATGAAAAGGAAATATGGTTAGTGCAGAGTAAGAAAGAGGTATGAAAATGAATGGAAAAGGGTCAACCCAAGAAGTTAGTTCAATTTGAAAAAGGTCAAAGACCATAAGCATAGAAATAAGGAAATTCTCAAATCCGCTAGCAACCAATAAAGAAAGAAACCTCTCCTAAGGTCAGTTAAAGATGAGATTAAAAAGGGAAAAACATAAACAAGTAAGATCACTTTGATTTTTAAAAGGGTAGAATTAGGATCTCCTTCTAGGTAGAATCAGGAACGTTTTAGTTTCAATGGGTTTTGGGTAGATGGAATCATGTTCCTGTATGCATCTAAGTGTTCTTACCTTTAGCCTTCTGCTAAAGCTCATTCCTTTTTTGAGAGAACCCTGTTCTGAATTGATAACCATTGTATAAATGGGTCATTTTTATCCCATAACATGTCCCTTAGCCAAATGAGTTCATTGAAGGTGCATGGCTTGATTCATAGTTCCTGTCTAAATGAATGTTAAAGAGGTAAATGAATATGAATGCATTATGGAAGTTGGAACTGGTCTGTGATAAGTTGTGATGTGTATGGCTAAAGTTCTTAAGTAGGATGAGCTTAGGATTGCATTCTAGAAATGGTAACTTGGACATTGATACTACCTGTGTTAGCAACATATTTTGGTTCTGANTGAGTTCCCACTTTCAAACCTCTCATCCAGACTTCTGAATTACTTGCTTGAGGGCAAGCAAAGATTTAGTTTGGGGGGGTTGATGTCTCTGTATTTTCATGATTTTTAGAAGTCATTTAGCATCACTTTTTTAGGACTTTTGGTGTTCATATGTTGCATTTATAGATGTTATTGGCAAGTTTGC
>OVBE01017063.1:0-10605 GCA_900406425.1 Iberis pinnata | reverse complement strand
TATATATAAGTTTATGTAAAAACAAATTTAAATTAGTTATATTTAGTAAAATTTCTCAATTGATTTTTAGCGCCATCTCGATTATAGAATTTTGACCGCCAAAAAGTCGTCAAAATTATATAGATCTTGATTACCGATATTTATTAGAATAGGGAAATATCCAAACAAAACTATAACTAATTAAGTTAAGTTTTCCTAAATTCTATGGATTATATATACATATAGTTAACTGTTATTATCGTTTTTAACTACAAAATAAGTTTAGTAATTCTTGAAAAAAACAAATTTTCGATAAACACAACTAAGTTTCAGTTTGGCAGTCACTTATTGAGGGAGTTGTTCATTTATTCAATTTTCATATGATCTACATAGTACTAAATTTTTAATAACTTTGATTGTATTAATCAGGTTTTGAAATGCCAATGATTAAGTTCGTTAATAGAAATGGTGGGAATGGTCAAAACTACAATCAAGAAAATGTTCATGAAACTTCTCGACATATTGTTACATCGCCGAAAGTATTTGGCGATTCCCAGAATTCGAGGAATAATAATGAAATTTCTCAAAGCGTTCTTCATAATATTACGAATATTCAAACTCCACAAAGAAACATTTGTTACAATGGAAATGAGCAAGTGTCAAACACATTCGTTAATAAACAAAGAACAAACGTGGAATTTTTAAGTATGTATTAGTTAAATTTATATTATTTTGAAATGAAATATTGTAACTATTTTGCCATATTATTGTTTAGGTAAAACACAATTTTTATCTACTAAAAAATTCCACCGAGTTATTGAACTTAGTGGACCATCTATACAAACAAGTTCTGATTTATTTTGTGACACTCAAGGTTTGAGTAATATTAAGTTTACATATTGTTTATGTGCATTTATAACTATTTGAATCGATAAATACTTATAAATATTATTTTTTGTTATTTTAAAGGAGAACAAATACCTTTTGGAGATTTATTATTAGATTGTAGTTCGGATGAAGATACATGGTCTTATGATGAAAGGATGAAAGTGGTATGAGTGAAACATTGACCACGGATACAGATATTTTCCAACAAGATGTTTCGAGTTCGGAACATCCCAATAGTTCTAAAGAATTGAGTAGTAACGGAAAAAAGAAATATAAAGGTTGTACAATTTATTTATTGCTTACATAAATTCCATATATGTATTATATGTTCGATTATTAATATATTTTACTTGGTAACAGTTTTTTAGATTATTTAGATCAAGGAGACGCAACTTTTGAATGTACTTATTGTGAACTTAGAATGTGGTATGATGAGCGTGTCAATAAAAAATATATGCAAAGAAACCTACGTTTACTATGTGTTGTTCACGAGGATTTGTTAAGCTACCATATTTAAAAGAAGTTCCTAAAGTTCTTCAAGAGTTATTAACTAAAACGACAAATTGAGTAGGCATTTTCGGGAGTTTATACGTATTTACAACATGATTTTTTCATTCACATCTCTCAGTGGAACAATCAATAGATCTAGACTTAAAGGACGTGGACCACAAATGTTTCAATTGCATGGAGCAAATTATCAGAAAATGGGTAGCTTACAGCCTGAAGATAATGATTACCCAAAGTTTTCACAACTGTATATTGTTGATACAGAAAATGAAGTTCAGAATCGTGCAAAAAATTTTGGGTAATCATATTTTTCAATTTTATAGAATAGTATAAAAACTAATCCAATTTTTTTTGCCTGATTTGCAGTAATAAAAATAACCAAACTCCAACAAATGGTGAACTCCGTCTAGAGATTATTTAGTCTATCTTAAAGATGTTAGATGAATATAACCCATATGCGAAGATATCTTGAACAACAAGAGATAGATTGTTATCGAGATAGATTCATATGAGGATTGTTTGTGCTTAAAGAGGAAAAGACGCAAGAACGTATTGCATCCCCACAGCTTCAGAAGTTGCAGCTTTGATTCCAGGTGATTTTGTCTCAGATATGCCTAAACGTGATATTATTATAGAAGAAAAATCTGGAAAATTGAAAAGGATAAGCGAAACCCATGTTTCTTATTTAGGTTTAAAATATCCTTTACTTTTGCCACATGGAGAAGATGGATTCAGGCTTGGTATAGAAAAGGATATTCTCAAGCACGATCTTACAAAAAAAATAAAAACAATTAGTTTGAGAAATTTTTTTTCTTCAGGATTCAAGAGAGACGTGGTGAAAGTCATCACTTGATTCAATCGAAACGATTGTTTCATAAAATTTTGGTAGATGCTTACACGACTATTGAGGCAAGTAGGTTGTCATATATTAGACTCAACCAATCAAGCTTACGGGCCGAGAATTATCAATCATTAAAAGATAATTTCGAATCTGGTGGCCGTTGATATGAGTGATCAAGGATCAAGAATGCTAATACCATCAAGTTTTGTTGGTGGTCCTAGGTATATGCAACAAAGAAATTACGATGTCATGACTACATGTAAGCATTTCGGATTTCCATATTTATTTATCACTTTTACATGCAATCCAAAGTGGCCGGAAATTTCTAGATATCTTGAAAAAAGAAAATTATACAATGATGATCGACCAGATATAATTTGTCATATTTTAAAAATTGAAATCGATGCTCTAATGAGAGATCTAATGGAATACGAAATCTTTGGGAAGACTGTTCCAGGTGAGTTTTTATGTATAATCTTCATTATATATATTAATTTGATTTTTATACTAAGTAATGTTTTAATTTTTTTATTTCTTAAATTACAGCTATGTACACTATATAGTTCCAGAAAGGAGGTCTTCCACATGCTCATATCTTATTATTCATGCATTCGAGTTGTAAATTTCCTACCGCATATGATATCGACAAGATCATATGTGCAAAAATTCCAAATAAAGATACAGACCCTGATCTATACGAAGTGGTCAAAGATTGTATGATCCATGGTCCATGTGGGGCAGCTAATCCAACGAGTTCATGTATGGAAGATGGGAAGTGTTCTAAATTATACATGAAACCACATAATGATTTAACTTCGGTTGATAAAGATGGGTATCATATTTATAGACGTCGAGATACATGAGCTTTTGTAGAGAAGAATGAAATTAAACTCGACAATAGATATATAATTCTATACAACAAGGAATTGTCTCTTCGTTATAGAGCCCACATTAATGTTGAATGGTGCAATCAAACTGGTTCGATTAAGTACTTATTTAAGTACATTAACAAAGGGTCAGATAAAGTTACTGTTGTGGAAGGGGAAAATTCGGCAGGAAATCGAAAGAGAGGTGCAGATGGTAATATTAAAAATCAAGTTAGGAATGAAATCAAAGAATATTTTGATTGCAGGTATGTGATAATTAACACTTAGATAATAAAAAGATGATATTTTGTGTTGATCACTGCATAATATATGATTATTTATTACTCGTGAATATGTTTCTTCTTCTGAAGCTGCATAGAGATTGATGAAATTTCCTATCCATTTGAGAACTACATCAGTTGAAAAATTGTCTTTTCATCTTCCAGGAGAGCAACTTATTTTTAAAAAAGATGATGATGAAGTCGAGACTATTCTAAATAAGAAATTTACAAAACGTCTATGTTTTTGGCATGGTATGAATTGAACAAGGTAAATGCGTTAGCTAGAACTCTTACATATACTGAAATGCCAATGAAATTTATATGGGATAGAAAAAATAAAATATTCAAAGACAGGAAGAGAGGATTTGCAATAGGAAGGATAAACTATGTTCCACGTAACTTGGAAGAAGCTTATTATATGAAAATACTTTTAAATATAGTTAAAGGTCCGAGAAGCTTCGAAGAGTTGACAAGTTATAATGGTATAGTTTATCCTACGTATAAAGAAACATGTTGTGCACGTGGTATTTTTGATGACGACCATGCTTATATCGATAGTATAATCTCTGCCAGTTTTTGGTGTTTTGGTGATATGCTAAGAAATTTGTTTGGTATGATGCTTTTGTCTTCCTCATTATTAAAGCCTCATGAAGTATGGGAAAAGAACGTGGCAATAGTTAACCAAAGATATTGAGCGTCAAAAACAAAAGGAATGGAATAATAAAAGTAAGTTTAATACTCTTGAATTGTCCTTATTAAGAATCTTAATATCATTTTTGTATTTAAACATATTGTTCTTAATATATTTTTTATGAAACTCTTTTAGGTCTCAAATTGACGGATGAGGAAAAAAAAAGACTTTAGTCTCATAGAGATTCATGAATTGCTGTTAGACAATGGAAGCGGTCTTAATAAATTTAAGACCATGCTGAAACCATCTCAAACGGGTAGAGATGTTTCCAATAGACTGATTGTTGACGAAACTAACTATGACCATGAACATTTGAAAGAGAAGCATATAGAATGGATTCAATTGATGACGCCTGAATAGAAATCTGTTTATGATGAGATAATTGAATCTGATATGAATAAACAAGGATGAGTTTTTTGTTTATGGTTTCAGAGGTACTGGAAAAACATTCATGTGGAAGACTCTTTCCGCAGCTCTTAGGTCTAAAGGATCTATTGTTCTTAACGTAGCTTCAAGTGGTATTGCAGCTCTCTTATTGGAAGGTGGACGAATTGCCCATTCACGATTTGGAATTCCATTGAATCAAGATGAGTTTACAATGTGTAGAATGAAACCTGGATCTGATTCGGCTAATTTGGTTGAAGATGTGTCACTTATAATTTGGGATGAAGCTCCTATGATGAGTAAGCATTGTTTCGAAACTATAGATAGGAGTTTGTCTGATATCATAGGTAATATGGATAACAAACCTTTCGGCGTTAAAGTGATTGTTTTTGGAGGAGATTTTAGACAAGTCCATCCTGTTATAACGGGTGCTAGAAGAACTGAGATTGTTTTATCTTCTTTAATATTTTTTGCATTTATGGAAGCATTGTAAAGTGTTTAAAGTATCAAGAAATATGCGCCTTTTTAATAAGGATTTATCTGTTGAAGAAGCAAAGGAAATCGAAGAGTTTTCTAATTGGATTCTAGATGTTGGTGATATCTGAACCAGATGATGGAAAAGCTATTATTGATATACCAACAATATTTCTTATTAAGAAAGCAAGTGATCCGATGGAAGTGATACGCATAGAAATTTATGGCGATCCTAAAGTATTTCTAGAGCATAATGATCCAAAGTTCTTTCAAGAAAAATCTATACTATGTCCTACAAATGAAAACGGGGATATGATTAATGATATAATGCTTGACAAGATGGAATGTAAGAGTCATAATATCGAAATCAATTGTTTTAACAACATAAGATTACTATATTAGTTATTTTGGATGTATATAAATACAGTTGCTATGTTTACGTTTCACGTGAGGAAATGATTTATTTAAGTACCGACAGTATAGATCCTATGGACATGAAATCAACCGAGAATCCAGTGTTTACTCCGGATTTTTTAAATATAATTAATTTACCGGGATTTCCGCGACATATGCTTCGTCTCAAGATAGGGGCACCGGTAATGTTATTACGAAACATTGTTACTAAAGGTGGTTTGTGCAATGGTACTAGGTTACAGATAACTCAGATGGATAATCACGTTATAGAAGCTATGGTAATTACTGGTGAAAAGGTTGGTTCTCGTGTTTTAATTCCTAAACTTGCTATAACACCAAGTGATCCTAGGTTGCCATTTGAGATGCGTCGAAGACAATTTCCAGTGTTTGTTGCATTCACGATGACTATAAACAAGAGTCAAGGCCAATCATTAAAGGAAGTTAGAATTTTCCTTCCTAGACATGTCTTCTCTCATGATCAGTTATATGTCGCCTTATCTAGGGTTACTTCAAAAAAAGAGTTTAAAGATATAGATAGTAGAAGAAGTTGGCCAACCGCAAACAAAGACTATGAATGTGGTTTTCAAATAAATCTTTCAGACTTTAGAAGACTGAAATATTCGTTTCCACATATGCTTCAAAAAGTTAATTTATATCACCTTTTATATGATCATTACTTTACTCTGTTTACATTACAAATATATTCTAAAACTATCATTTTGATGATAGTTTCTTTGTTTGTGTTAGATTTTGTGATCAACTTATTGGAATAAGCTATCTGGCGATATTGCAAGTAAAAGAATATATCGGTGTAAATTATAAATTATATATCTATTAAGTTATGAAAAAAAACTTATTGGATTATATTGTTTGATGATATTGCAAGTTCATTCACAAATCATATTGATTTAATTTTATCTTACGGTTTGAAACACTTTTATTTTAGTTATAGAATGTATATAACAAAATAAAAATACAAGTGTTTCACAAAAAAAATTCTTATAAATAGCAATTGCTAATCGTAATCTAAACAAAAAAAAATTATTAAACTTTTTATTTTATTTGTTATTGTTTTAAGTTTATTAGTTTAATGTTACTTTTCTAAGATTCGAACAATATACAAATGATTAACATATTGTAACCGAATAACATTAATTTTAGAATCCCAACAAAAATATTGTAACCGAATAACATTAGTTTTATCTAATGTATTAAATGAGTAAAACTTTTATTTTTATTTTTACAATTAAAAATAGTTGTATTTTTTATACTTTGCGGTTTTGTACGGTTAAAATATTTGAATGTTTAATATTTTGCGGATTTGTATTTAAATTTAGATTTTTGACAATACTAAAAAAGTAAATTAAAAAACAATTTTATTATAAATTTGTGTATAAATAGTGTTTGTATGATAAGTCTGAAATTTGTAAGAAGGTTTTCATAAATGGAAGGCACTGGGTTTTCCAATGTATGTTTTTTTACCACACAAACCATTGTGGTTTTCAAAGTTACTTTTAATTTGAAATTTAAACCAATGTAACTGTTATTTTCTTTCCTAATGCAAGATTGAAAATTTTCTAAGCACCATCATTTCTCATAATTTATTCAAATTCAATATAGAGCTTTTTTCTTAAAAAAACATGAGTTCATGTTTGACAATTGCTGCCCCGACTCCACAAAACCAGAAAATTACTCTAAAGGTCATCGACCAACAGGTTATTAAGTTCTTATCATTTTAGTAACTTAAATTTGTTTAAACAATGATATGATATATAATTATATTTATATCTTATCATTCTAAAATTTTGCTTACGTTTGTTACACGGAAATTTATTTATATACCGCATAAAAATTAATACAAAACTATATAAACTAATGAATTCGTATTGTGAGAAGAAATTTGTCCATTACGATACTATTCGTTTCCTTTATGATGGCAAAAGGTTAAAGCCTAATCAGACTTTTAATGAAGTATGATACTTGCTTATATTTTCTAATACGTATTTGGTATATTAATTACAAATTTTGAAACTAATACATGTGATTTTTTTATATTTTAGCTCATGATGGAGGATGGATACGAGATATGTGCGGTTACTGAACTTACTCGTGGTTTTTATGTGTTTAGAATATCTTAAGTTTTTATGTTATCTAATTATGTATGTGAACGACATCAAGTTGTTCTACGTTTTTATATTTGGTTCTATCAATTATATTTTATGTTATTAAGTTTATGTTTTATGTTGTCTATGAATTAAAAAAAGTTTATGTTAACTAATTTTTTAATAATTTTTAAAATGGATTATTTGGATAACGATATAAGTAAACAAACGAATAACAGTATTGTAGTTTTAAAGCAAATTTTCCAAAATAAATATGATATTTTGTGTAAAAACAATAAGAATAAAAATAATAAGTTAATTTCTATATATTTATTAGAAAAGCAATTTATATCACTTTCAATTTGATCGTTAGTTTTTAGGTTTCATTAAGTAAGAATTTATGTTATTTGTTAATCTATTTTGATATTTGTTATAAACAAACAATTTTTTTAATTTTAAAATATATTTACTTGTGTTAGGATAATAATATCTATTGATAAACCCTTTTTTATATAACTTATATTTTTTGGAAACACAATGTTGTTTAGATATTTTCTAATAGATATATCATAATTTTTCAAAATTATTTTGTTTAGATTTTATAAACTTTTTTAGTTTTTATACACTAATCTTATCAAATCGAAGTCTTCCATCCAAACACATGTATGAATAAATCACATTTTAACAATCATTATATATAATATTTGTAAAAATATATTACTCTTTATTTGATATTGACTATTGTTATTTTTATTTATATGTATAGATTAGGAATAATTTTCATGCTTTGTAACTTTTGTTTAGTATTTATTCAGTTGAAAGATGAGTTAGAGAATTTTAGATAAGGACATATATTTTATATAGAAATAAAGATTAGCCATAGAAACTTAACCATACAATAAAAGCATTGACCATTGTAAAAGAAAAACATAAACAAATTACTATTCTAATTCATGAAATCAATTTCGAAGTCACGTTCAAAATTGATTTCAGGAACAAAAGAGTAAAAAAACAGTTCTATCTATGATTTCTTTTTCAGCTTCCATTATTTTAATTTCGTTTTCTAAGTTGAAGTTTGGATCTTATTTGATTTTTTTAAAATAGATAACGTGCTATCTATTTTAGTAGCCTTCATTTCATTTTGTATCGTTCTTTTTTGAATTTCGATTGGTGCTTCATGGTTAACATGGCTGCTTGAAATTTATTTCGGTTGTTACCTTAAGAGCAGCTTTCATACACATTGCCCAATATGTATAGTTTGTGTCATTGAGAATAGGGTATTGCAGGCCACTGCTCTTTACTTCTGAAGATGGAACGACGTCTCCCATGTTTGTTCTGCAGATTATTGATTCAACTTGCTCTGATACCAATTATTGAATCAATATGTTCGAATATGCAATAGGATTTAAGAGAATAATAACGACTTTTATTAGATTAAGAAAATAACTCAAAACTTAATCTCTCTTTCTTAAAACTCTAATCTCACAAATCTCTCTTGTATCTATTCTCTACCATCGATGGCCTTTATATAGGCTTAGACAACTTCCTAAACCTATTAGTAAAACACCTTTTAATTATCTTTTTATTAGGAAAGCATTTTCTAATTATCTTTCTATTAGGAAAACACTTCCTAATTATCTTTTAGATAACTCCTAAAAGATATGACCATATCTTATTCATATCTTAGAATAAATACCTAACTTATCTCTCAAGTTTCCTTATATTCTTTCAAGCTTATCTCAACATCGATACTCACCTTGGTGAGAATCCTGGTTATGATTTGGTTTCTAAAGTCACGACGTAAAGTGACATGCTATAAGTTAGTTGATGAAACAACGGAAAGCTTCGAGTTTTCCAAGTGTTTAATTAATCGCATTAAGTTGTTTTATTCTCCTCACTCTTTATCAAGCTTTGCTTGTGTTTATCTATTGTATTTTGAACTTACGTCATATGAGTACATTTGACTCTTTTGCTTGCACATCTGGATATGTCCGATGTTGGTATGTATTTTATAATCGTGTACTTTCGGTATGAATGAATTATGGTTGATGACAAAAAAAAAAAAAAAGATTTGAGATAATTATGCCATTTAACATAATTTTCTCTTGAATCATTACTCTTCTATTTATAGTTTCTCTTGTATTTTTATAGACGACTTACGATGGAAAATAAACTCCAGTTATGTAATTAAATTATTATTTCTTCTTGTAATTCATATAGTTTCCGTTACAATATTAATTAACAACACACTTCTTTGTCATTTTTATATTTAATAATTTCGTTATTCTTTTTAGTTCATTTGCTATAACGTTAAGTTCTTCTTTGTTTTCTATCTCGATTTGATATCTTAATACATCTTCGGCTTTATTAGTGAGGTCTTACGTTCAAAATCGATGGTAACAAAAAACATAATATTCAAATTTTAAATTTTAAAAATGTATGATTGCTAACGCACTAAACTTGTACGCATATATCGGCTAGTCTTAATTTCTTATATATTATTAGTTTAACACATTAATTATATAATTATATATCTTGCTAAATTAAAACCATATACATCGTATTACATAAAGTACCTATAGAGTTGGTAGATAACACTAATTCCCGCACATGGCTGAGGGTTATATCGGTCATTTTATCTGCTAAGAGAAGGCGCTCGCTGAGGTTATTTAACCTAGATCTGTTTCCTTAGTTTCAGCACCGATCGCTCTCTCTCTCTCTCTCTAGATTTCCGAATGTTGTCNCCTTTTTTTTTTTTTTTTTTTTTTTCTTTTACTTTGAGTGAACTCAGCTATTTGTCTTCAATGGTTAATTACTTCGTTTAAGTTTGCAGAATATTTGCAGACGTTGATTAAAAAATATATATATAAAAAAAAAAGATTAGGAAATATGGCTACAGCTTTGAGCACACAATCATCTATAGCGGAGATTTCATCGATCGTTGATGTGGCCAATGAATTATATCCCAGTTATTATCGGATTGCTTACCTATGTGAGTCTTAATTATCGATTTGATAGAATTGGTTAGATTTGAAATATATACTCTGACACGTAATTTAATACCGTGGATGATGAATAATATCAGATTATGATGTTGCGATAAAAGAGGCATCGAGGCTTGACCACGTAGCAGCTGGAAGCGTTGCCCACAATCTCATAACTTCAGCACTTACATGGA
>OVBE01017061.1:0-10608 GCA_900406425.1 Iberis pinnata | reverse complement strand
ACATAACCGAAAAATATCCGATACAACCGAAATATATATACAAAAACAAAAAAAAAAATTCTCGTCCAAAAATACGGGTTTCCACAACTGCAAAACAAATATGTGGTCTTGTTATGGTTAGATAAATAAGCTTACCAACCAATCTCCTATATTGGTGTTGATCTTCATATGGTTTGTCTTCAAACTCTCCCTCTCGAGTGACTTTGTATCCATCCTCTAATGGTGTCTTAGCCGGTTTGGAACCTATGTTCCATGTCTCATTCAATAGATCAAGTGTGTACTTCCTTTGAGATAGAAAGAGACCCTTTTTGGATCTATAAATTTCTATTCCAAGGAAGTACTTTAGCTCACCCAAGTCTTTTATATCAAAAAAATATTTTAAGAACTCTTTAGTAGATTGGATCCCTACCTTGTCATTCCCGGATATAATGATGTCATCAACATATATAAGAATGACTATAATACCTTGCTGTCCATGAAGAGTGAAGAGGGTATGATCACTTTCCGATCTTGTAAACCCCTTCTTGATCAAGGTAGAGCTAAGCTTATGGTACCAAGCTCTTGGTGATTGCTTGAGCCCATATAGTCTTTCTCAACCTAAGAGCTTTCCCGGGTTTAACTGAATTCTCAAGGCCCGATGGAGGATGCATGTAGACTTCTTCCTCTAGCTCACCTTGGAGGAAGGCATTCTTGACATCCATCTGCCACAAATCCCATTCTAAGTTAGTAGCAATTGAGAGAATGACTCTTACCGTGTGTAGCTTAGCTACGAGTGTAAAGGTATCTAGGTAGTCCTCTCCATAGGTTTGTGTGAAGCCCATTGCTACCAATCTAGCTTTGTGCCTTTCCACTTCACCATTGTTTTTGTACTTAATGGTGAACACCCACTTAGAGCTTACAGCCTTCTTGCCTTTTGGAAGGTCTTCCTCATACTAAGTTTGGTTGGTTTCCATTGCATTAAGATCATTGTCAATGGCTTCTTTCCATTCTTTATGCTCAATGGCTTCACTATATGTCCTCGGCACCTCGGCTTGATCCAATTTTCCAATGAATACTTGATGTACCAAAGGAAAAAAAATTTCAAGGTACACACATCTTGAATAGGGTGTGCCACGGCCTTGTTGTTATAATATACCCTTGTGTTGATCCACTTAGAAGGCTTCCTTATTCTAGTGCTTATTCTCAAGGTTGGACCTTGTTCTTCTTGGATGGTGGTAGTATGATCTCCTTGATCATGACGATCCTCTTCTTGAATATCTATGTGTTCTTCTTGAACATCTATGTGTTCTTCTTGTGTATCCTCGGTGGTTTCTTGATTTCCCCCTTCATAATCAAGGGGAGCAGCTTGGGGATGCATCAAAGAGTCTAACTCATTAATTGTAGGTGATGGGGCAGGTCCTGTTGAGGTTTGTCCTTGTTGATCCATATTTAGGCCGAGGTTCTCTAGAATATGTCTTAGATTGGTCGCACGATCCGAGGTTGAGGTAGAGATATCTTTTAGATCATCCTAGTCCTTCTTGTCATAATATCCTTTTTTTTCCACAAATCTAACATCTCTTGACACTAGCACCCTTCTTATATCCGGGACAAAACACTTGTAGCCCTTTTGTGTATTTGAGTATCCTATGCACATAGCTCTTGTGCTCTTTTTATCTAGCTTGGACCGTTGTTCTTCTGGAATCAAAACAAAGCAAACACAACCAAAGACCCGTAAGTGATTGATGGATGGTCTAACCTTGTTCAATACCTCATATAGAGACACATCTTCTAGGATTCTTGTGGGAGTCCTATTTATCAAGTAGCATGCCGTAACCACCGCATCCGACCAAAAACTTTTAGGTACGTTTGAGTGGAACATCATAGACCGAGCCACCTCCATCAAATGCCTATTCTTTCTCTCGGCCACTCCATTTTGTTGTGGGGTGTATGAGCAACTAGTTTGATAAATTATGCCATGATGAGATAGTTGATCTTTAAACGCATTGCTTNTTTTTCCCCCCCCCCCCCCCATTGTCCGATCTAAAAATCTCTATAGTGGCATTAAATTGGTTAGTGACATAGGATTAAAAATTCTTGAACGCATCTAGTACCCTATATTTTGAAGGCATTAGAGTGATCCAAGTATATTTAGACTTCTCATCAATTAACGTGACAAAGTATTTCATATGATCTCTAGAGACACAAGGAGAGGTCCATACATCCGAATGGATCAAATCAAAACATTGTTCATAAATAGTAGAAGACTTGGAAAACACGGATCTACAATGTTTCCCAAGGATACACGCTTCACAATCAACATTTTTTAAATTAAGACTTGGCAATAATAATCCTAATGCTCTTGCATGAGGATGCCCTAGTCTAGCATGCCACATAGTACTACTATCAAGAGAAACATGTGAATTGAAAGCATTAAAAGAGATATATTGGGAATTTGGCTTGATATCTTCAAGAACATATAAGCCTTCCTTGGTTCCTCCCATACCAAGGATATCATTGGTCTCAATATCCTGAAAAACAACATCATTAGACCCAAAAGTACCGTGCAATTAAGTCATTAGTTATCTTCTTTATGGACAATAGATTTGAAGTGAAAGAAGGCATATAGAAAGCTTTTGAATCCTTGTCAAACACCCTAAGTTTACCTACTCCTTTAATAGGTATTTTATCTCCATTTTCAATAATGACATGACCGAGTGTCGGTTCTAAATTCTCAATTAAGTTCAAGTTGCTTATCATGTGGTGAGAGACACCCGAATCTAGGATCAAAGATTTTAACCTATGATTCTCTAGTAAGTGACTACCAAACCCATTACCAAATGTGTTACCGTTCTTTGTGGCCTCTTTGAGGGCCTTGATGAGGGCATCTAGGTCCGCCTTCTTCACATAATCTTTTAGAGCTTCCTCTTTAGGCGAGACCTCACTTGGATTGTATGTGATCATGGCTAATGACTTGTTGTCATGGCTAGACCCACCAACCTCCATGGTAGTTTCCTTATGCCTTTGTTGGCCTTCTTGGACTTGATTGGCTCTAAAGTTGTTATTAAACCTCATCTTGGAGTTATTGTTGAAGTTTCCTCTATCATTGAACTTGTTAGGTTTTAGATGTGGATGTAGAAGCCAACATTTATCTTTGTTGTGGTTATCCTTCTTACAATGTTCACAATAGAGGTTCCTCTTTTCATCACCCTTGTAGAACCCTTTGTTGGCTTGGATAAGCTCACCTTTGTTAGCAAGAACGAGGTCTCTTCTTCCACCAAAGAGGCCGAGAGTGCCTTGCTACTTTTGAATTTGAGAGCACACATCTTCAAGACTTCCCAACTTGTCCGACCTTAGTATATGCTTTACTAGGTCCTTATAGCCATTGTTGAGGTTTAAGAGAAGACCAAAGACCTTGTCTTGCTTCCTCCTTTCGGTTAATGTTGAAGCATCTAGAGTGAAGGGTCTTAACATTTTCAACTCGGCCCAAAGGGCTCTAAACTTTCCAAAATATGCATTGAACTCCATGTCTTCTTGCTTGAGTTCATTAATGGCTTTCTTGACTTCAAACACACGACTAAGGTTGGAGACATTCCCAAAGACTTTTTGGAGAGTGTCCCACAACTCTTTGGCCGTCTCACAATAGGAATAAGCTTCCAAGAGGTTTGGTTCAAGTGAACCTTGGATGATACCAAGGACCATTTGGTCTTCTTGAAATCATTTATCTTCTTCAGAGGTGACCTTCACTTGTTCTTCCTCCTTTCCTTCTTCTTTTTCACTCACGGTGATAGTTTTCTTAGAAGTGGTTGGACCCGTCTTCAAGACATGGTTCCACAAGCCTTTTCCTCCTAAGAAAATCTTGATGGTCCTTGACCATAAAAGGTAGTTAATACCCTTGAGAATAACCGGAACATTATGATTTTTGAGAGAATCCATGAGAGAAACCAAGAATAATAAGACTTAGAGAATGAGAGAATGTGAGAGTATGAGAATGAGAGAATAGGTACAAAGAGAATGCGGAAGAATAGTGTGTAGGAGCTTAAAGCTCTGATACCATGTTGGATTTTAAAATTAGAAGTTCAAGAACATCATGAAGATGTTCAAGAACAAGAGATAGAGAGCTATGGAATTCTAGAGAGAGAGAGAAAGTAGAGAAAAAAATTATTTCTCATTAATTCAAAAGTGTTAGATCTACAAAATAATATAGATCTACAAAAGTGAATCTATTATACAAAAGACAAAGAGAAAGTGTAATAGAGCACAAAATAAACTGCTAGATAAAAGCATGGAGCAAACAAGATTTTGACATGTAATTAATGCTGAAAACACCTTTTGATTTTTCCTTCTTTAAAGCTTCTACACGACTTTTATAAGCCTTTATAAGCTTTTAAACACTTCCAACCTTGTATTTGGAACATTCTCATTCTATCCACAAGACCAACCATCCACAAGATACCATCCACAAGATAACCATCCACAAGATGTTCATCCACAAGATACCATCCACAAGACAACCACCCACAAGATTTTTAGACTTGTTTGTTATTCATAATTCAATATGAATAACACCCCCTAAGATTCCAAGTATTAATTTTGACAATGTAGATTTTTCATTCATGAATCAAAAATTTAGTTTTAACTCTTTCTCTCTCCTTGATATTCTTTCCAGTTTCTACCAGAGACTTGCGGCAGGGACTTTAGGGCGAGACCAAACTCACGGCGGCTTCGAGCGCATCCGCGTGCACCGAGTTTGGAGCCTACCACTGAACCCAATGGCAGTGGTGCTTCAGGAAGTCTTGAGCCAAGCACATATTTTGTCATCTTTTTCAGCCAGTTTTTGTCCATAAATCACCGGTGAGCGGTGATGGGAAAAGCTACGTGGCGGTGCTTGGTGGAAGAGCTCTCCTCCGGCGTCGCGTCACCATCAGAGTCCCGTGAAAACTTAGATCTAAGATCGCATCTTCCCGAAAAACACTGATCTTTTCAGGAGCAGGAGCTCACACCAGACCTAGGAACGGTGGGTTTGAGCCGATAGTAGCTAAACCACCTCCGATGGCGTAGGGCGACTGACATCTTGGCTAAAGAACTCTTTGCGGTTGCGTTTCAACCACGAAGACCGGAGACTCTTCCTCCTTATCAAATGCGTCGTATGTAGACGAAGTCAAGCCTTCGTTTTGACAGCAACCGCCCGACAGTCGGTTGCATGAATCGGCTGGATTCGCGGATCCACGGGCGGCGACGGCGACCATGTGGGTTCTCCTTATTGTTTCTAGGGTTTTCTCTTAAACTACGATTTTGCCTGTTTTCAATTTAGAAATTGATTTATTTATTACTGTGGTTTTATACTCTGGTTTAGGAAAGCCTCTTAATTGGTGGCTTGGTTTGATTTGATTTTTGGATTTGGACCTACTTTAGTGTTGGCCTAAATCTGGGGTACTTATAAAATATATAAATACATAAATAATTTATAAAAAATAGATTTATGTTTAAGTTTATTATTTTAGTTTTAATTTTGATAAATTATTAGCTGTATTTTATTTCCAGTTTTTAAGGTTTTTCTTTTAAAATACATGGTTTACCGATTTGTAATCGATTTTTTGACATAATTTAAGGTGGTTTAATTAAATATGAATGTTTAAATTAATAGTTGTATTTTATTTATATTTCAATAATATAATTTTATAACTATTTGAAAATTATTTTTGTCATATTTTATAAAGTTATTAATATTTTTTTAAAAAATATAATGTATTTTATGTATGAATGTATAAATTAATCTCTCTATTAATGTTCATCGATCATGTCTTCGGACATTTTAGCATCTACTAACCATATATCGTCTAATTTTTTTTTTTTAACGACAAATTTTTATTGATAATGAATCATGATAAAACGTCATATACAAAACTATAGAATACAAATTATTACACAAGCAGATATGTGCGCCATATGCTGAAGATAGTAAATTAAAAAGTAAAGGTCACGATGCATTCTGGTCAAGAACGTCTTATACGCTAACATATTTATATATTTGTTATCTTCTTTTCTTTGATACCATCTAACTCCGATGCAATTCATACGCCTATATTAGGCCTGGGCATTCGGGTCCTCGGATCGGGTTTGGGTAAGATCCGATCGGGTCCGGGTTTTCGGGTCTAGGAGTTTTGGACCCATTATGGAACCGAATGGTTTTCGAGTCGAAACCGGTTCGGGTTTAGACGGGTCCGGGTCGGTTCGGGTCTAGAATCTCAGAACCACAAAAACCCCAAAAAATTTTGGGTCCTCATTTTTCGGGTATTTCGGACCCGATTGGACCCGAATGAACCCGAAAATATAAAAACACCCGAAATTTCATAAATTACCCGAAATTTTTTCATAATACCCGAAAACTTTAAAACTAAAATCTGTCCAAAAAAACTCAAAAACCAATTGTTCAATTCTTTAACAACTCAAAATCAGTTTCAATTTCAAATAAAGCTCAATGTTAGTTCCAATATAGATAAAAAAATCAAATTGAGTTCTGAAACAACTCAAATTCTCCAAAGTGAAACAACTCAAATTCTCCAAACAACAATTTTGGTTCTTTGGGTACCCGATCGGTTCTCGGGCTCGGGTCGGGTCCGGTTCGGGTACCCGTAACTCACCAAATTAAAACCCAATATGGTATTTTAATCCTATGGTTCGGGTATGGTTCGGTTTTTTTTCGGGTCGGGTCCGAGTCGGGTTTCGGGTATCGGGAATTATGCCCAGGCCTAGCCTATATTGTTGAGGCCGCTTTCTAAATGCATCAATAAAATCTATTGTTTCTATAACTATTCTGGAAATTTGACAATCTAATACCAATTAATCCGTATCAGAGTCTTCATAACAATTGTAGACATTGAGATGATCTTGATACAATCTCATTTATTTTTAGCAATCTCCCCATCTTCACTACTTACATTGTTTCTCCAGTACTTTTTCCATGGCGGTTTCCAAATTCGAAATGAATTTCGAGAAGATTCAACGCCTACAGAAAATTTATCCATAGAAAAAACACCATAACACAATACATACCATGGAAAAACGCCGACAAACAGTGATTCCATTGTCGGAAGAGTAAAATCTCGAAAGAGACTCAATACGCTGAGATATTAATAATTGAAAAGAAACAAAAATAAAATAGAGTAAAGTACCAACCGACGCTGGAGAAATAGGATGAAGAGTACTTCATTACTTAGTTTTATGCGGTCTATGTTTACTTTACACTGTCTCAGTAAGGGCATCACTTCAGAATTAGAGCTTAAAATCCCACAACAAAGCGAGCTCTAATTGAAAAAGCAAACAAAGTAGATAAGTAGTATTAATACATGCGCATACAATTTTTTATATAACAACCTGATTGAGTATCACCTGACTGACTGTATCTCCTTCTCTTGACAAAGAAACCCGATTTTCTTCTCCAAGAGAAGAATCTTCTCGAAGGACATGGCTGACCCGTCAAGTTAATCTTCCATTCATGCAGACAACATTTCCAAAGCTTATGTATAAGCATTTCAATAAAGATCTAAAGAATTATACAATATCTGGAGGAGGTATTGCAACAGCAATATTCGTTGGATTAATAGAGTTAATGAGCTCAAGCGGGATACATACAATTGAATCCCTTTTTGACCCTTTTGATGATCGGTTAGGGATATATATCTATGATTTCCAGTTCAGGCAGTGGAAGAAGAAAACAGAATAAGTGATCATTCTAATCAAAATTTAATCTTTTGTTTCTTGATCTGGGAAACAAATATAGGTAACTTATTTAATGCGAGCTGATAATGGATAAAGCAGAACACATCTCCCTATATCTCGTCAGGTAAATCTTCAATGGATAAATCTTCAATGGCTCTAAAGTGACCATTGCCCAAAGAAAATCATCTCCATTAACGGTCTTCCTTTTCTCTCTTTGAGATACTGATAATGGAGATCACTCATGCGAGAGCCAGTTCCACTCCAAGAAGATGAGCTGCAACATCTGATTTTCTTGTGTCGCAGTATGTGAAACTGGGGTTTGGTGGCGCAGTTGGATGTTTGTTTGACCTTTTGATTTGTAAAAGCAAAAACTACAACATACAATTGTATTAGCTTATGCAGAATAAGTTTTATGTTATAAGAAGATTTTCTCAATTAGTTGTCCCTATAAACTATATGCCTGCAAAGAGAATTATTAGTTACCACTTGAAAACTAAAATAAAAAAAGATTGGAAGAGCAACTGTACATTACCTTATTGGAATAAATGATCGATAAAAGTACGACATTGGTTGTGCTTTTGGAACCAATTCTTTCCTCAACCTTCTTATCTATTCGTCTTCTGCCAGTTAAAAGAAAAGAAAGCAGAAACATACTATGAATTATGTTGGATTGATCAAACTCACCTAAAGCTCATGATTGGTTATGGCCACGTCATCTAACAGATCAAACCTTACCTTCTGTTGTCTCTCTCTCTCTCTTTCCATTTTATATTTTTCAATGATGTTCATATTCTTCTCAGCAACCTAGAATAAATTTAATTTATTTGAACGATGCCAAATTGTTATCTACAAGACAACCTTGGTACCAGACTTGACACTTTCAGCTATTTTTCTTTATGTCTTAACACAAGCAGCTTAAGGATAGTATCAAAATAGCCATATTTAAGGTATCTCAAAAAAGTGAAGGAACATAGGCCTATAATGCAGACTTCAGACCCAACAAAATGTAAATTTAATAATTGCTTTAACAAAGATTACCGGGTAATCAAATTCAACGTTCTACTGCCCTGACATATGAGTGGAAATCTCCAAATATCATTGCATCATACAACAAATCTTAAATCCCTACAATTACATAATCCCACATCTGCAACACTGAAGCCAACCTAAGAAGCACAACAACTAAAAGACACCTTTATTTATCAACCAATCATATCATACTTTAAGAGAAGTCTCTGAAAGTACACAAAATTGACTTAAATCATAATGTTTCCTTATCAAAATCAAAATGTTTGACAACAACACACACATGACTGAAAAAATTAACCAAATCAAAAACAGCTAAAGGTATAAAGGCATATTCGCTGGTGAAGAATCAACCTGCACATAGTCTAACAAAGGAGATAAACAGAGTCTTAATCAAAATCTTTTGGAACCAACCACTGATTTCATAGCCTCGTAAAGAGAAAGAAAGAAATTTACCAGTGGCAATAAATAATAGTCTCTCCAGGAGCAGGAGCAAGAACAACAACAGGTGGACCCATTTGGTGTAGTTAGAGATCAAACACACACCTTGAAGGCTACATGTGATTCGCTTCACTCCTTATTCTCAAGCTCATCTTCAAACATAAATGTTAATCTAATTTAATAGCTCATTCAAAAATCAAAACCAAAATATAAAATGATGTATATAGATTCCTAAATCTAGAAAGCTGAAAATTTCCATTTCTAGAAAATCCATCTATAATTCGGTCAGTCAATTGTTAATTGATCTCAAATCTACAGACAAAATCCTAAAATTCCCGATTAGACGATATTCAAATAACTTACAAGGAAAATAGAGGTTTTGTGAAGAATCAAGCTTAAATCGCCGTTTTGTAGGGAGAAATGACTTATCAACAGATGATACTCAAGGAAAAGAGGTCGAGTGTTGATTTTGACTCGATCCATATCAGTGAGGCCCTTAAATCCAAGTGGATGATGATTATGAAGAAGCTGTCGATGGATATTTAAACTTTCAAAACAGAATCTTGAAGAAACCCCATCCTCGGCTATCGGAAGACGGTTTCTCCTCCGTCATCCTCACCGTCGTACGGGAAACTGCCCAGAAGTTGATTCGAGGAGGAAGCGAGGGAGGGAAATGAAAGTTGAATGTTCGATTTTTCTTGGGACACATGTCCTATTTTGGAGAGCGCTTTTTTCGACAAAAACTTTATTAAAATCAATATCAATATCAAATCAGACTCATTTTCATAGTTATAAAATATCAAAATCAATATCAAATTCCAAAATCCAACTTTTTGATTAGATTTTTCTTTTCAAAAATAACTATTATTTTGTTTTTTTTTCTTTAAAAAATTTCACATTATTAATATAAAATAGATGTTGTAGTAAAAATAACATCATTATTTGTTGTGAGCCAACCATGGTCATGAGAAAGGGAGATGGTGTTTCTCAGCCACAGACATCCCAAAAGTACTTTAAAAATAGTGTAATTCAAGCCTAGTAGATGATAGTCCTTAACGAACCGAAAACGATAATCTAACGCATTTCTCTTTTTTTTTTCTTTTTTTTTTCTGTTTTTTGTACTAACAGTAACATGTAGTGGTTTATTAGTCATCCTCTATATATGTTGCCGTTATGCCCTTGAACATATTCAGCTATAAATCAAACTATAGTCAACAATGTTGCTCATACATCAAATCTTAATGTACATACACTAGATGAAGGCAATATATTCCATAAATAATTCATTAACATAAACAATAACATTTCCACAATCATCATTGTAAGATTTAAAATATATAAAAAAATACACGAAATAAAAATACCAAATTCCCATGCAGTTCCAGTTTCGCTCAAAAAGCATTTTTCCCTACAAAAGATAAGAAAAATATTAATATATATATA
>OVBE01017060.1:0-10610 GCA_900406425.1 Iberis pinnata | reverse complement strand
ATCCTCAAATGTTCTTGATGTTATTCATCATGAACTTCTGAAATTTAACAATAAAGACCCTCTATAACATGTCATAAATCACCCACTCCACCAGAATAGAGTACTAATTGGAGACTTCAACAACCCTGGAGCTTTCCTCGCCAATAGGAACACTCTCTATCCTCGCCAACCTCATAGACATGACTATCGGCTCCCATTTCAGTTAGTCCAGTTGCTCAGGCAAAACCAATTTCATGGTTTACCCACCAAGCATCCTATGGACCACATAGATAGCTTTAAGGACATCTGTAGCACCACTAAACTCAATGGAGTCTCTAAAGAATTCATGCATTGTAAGCTCTTCAATCACTCTCTTGCTGATAGAGCTCTTAGATGGTTAAAGTCTATGCCTGCAAACTCTATGGAAACTTGGGATGAGTGCAAATCCAAGTTCTTGAGTCACTTCTACACATCTACAAGGACCGATAATATGAAAAACAAGATTTCTCAATTTCATCAAGGTCCTGTAGAATCTTTTTATGAGGCATGGGTTAGATTCAAGGAGTACCTTCGGGATTGTCCTCACCATGGATTCTCTGAGATGAACCTTCTCAATACTTTCTATAGAGGTATAGAATAGCATTATCGACTCTCCCTTGATACCTCTAGTAATGGTGACTTCATGACCAAGCCTGTAAATGAAGCCTATCAACTGATTAACAATGTAGCTCAAAGTAACAACAATCATTGTCCTGATTATGACCGAAGAGCAATATTGTCTAGTTCAGAATCTTATGAACTTGCAGAGGTAAAAAGTCTTCTTACTCAACTTCTCAAGAGCTAAAACCAGAAACATGTCATTTTCGCTGAAGATGGAGAAAATATTGAAGTAGATTGCTTTGCTATCAAAGAACCTGAAAATGTAGAAGAAGTGAGCTATGTCAATAGCCAAGGTTAAAGAGTCTTCAACCAAGGCTTAAATGTAGGTTTCAACAAGGCTAATATCTCTTGGAGAAGCACCAATGTAGCAACCCCCAAGATCAAGTGTACCCTTCTCAACAGAAGCCCTTTGTGCAGAAATCTGGACAATCTTTTGGTTAGAATACAGGTGGAAATGGTTTCTAAAAAAACAAGAATAAGAAATTTTTGCAGAATTCCAACTCAGGTGGTTTTCAAACAAACTCTTAGCCTGGGTTCAAACAAGCAACTCCACCTCAAGTTCAACAAGATGGAATCGATGCTCAAGCAAATCTTGGAAAGCCAGCAACAATCTGAAAAGAACTTAAATGTCAGGTTAGAAAGTATGTACAATGACTTGAACAAAAAATTTGAATCATTGTTTAATCATGTGAAGAAGCTCGATCTGCAAGTAGTTCAGACTTTAGAAGCTATGAAAAGATAAGCTGGTGTTCTTCATGAGAATGTTGAAGACAACCCAAAGAGCTATTATAAGTCCATAAACTCGGATATTGTTGAGAAGAATGATGAATCTGAAGGAACTACATGTTTTAAAAGTTTCAGAAAAGACGTAGAAAAAGGGATCGATCAATGATGAATCTGAAGGAACTACATGTTTTAAAAGTTTTAGAAAAGACGTAGAAAAAGAGATCGATCGATCCCTTAAGGGATCGATCGATCTGTTCATATGGAGAAACCCAGAGACTTCAGATTGATCGATATGTATAATTAGATCGATTGATCGGACTGAAACATGAGGTTCCGTGGAAACGATTGATCGATCTAATCAGGATCGATCAATCCTTCGAAGCGTAATCCAAAAAACAGAGATCGATTGATCCCCCTCTTCATCTTGCATCAATTTCAAAGCAATTCTTTGAACTGAAGATTTCATGCCCGATTAAACCTCAAACATCCACATAAGATATTGTATACTATGACATGGGTTCTAACAAACCTAATCCACTCAGAAAACTTCAAAAGTTACAAGACCCTGGAGAATTCTTAGTTCCTGTTAAGATCAAGGGAGTAGTTTTCATGGATTCACTTTGTGATACAGGGGCTAATGTGAATGTCATGTCTAAAGTTGTTGCTGAGAAGTTGGGGTTATCAGGTATTAAACCATCAGGGATGTCTTTTACACTTTCTAATAACTCTATTATATCCTCGAATGGATTCGTCTCTATTGTGCTGGTAAAAGTTGGAGAATATTTGGTTCCTCTCGATTTTCATGTCTTAGATACAAATGGTAATTTAGATGGGTCACTGGTTTTAGGAAGACTTTTTCTAGCATCTGTAGGGGTTGTGATCGATATGCCTAAGCAGCGCATCTATCTCACAAACATCAAGAAGATATACTACTATCCCGTAGTACCCCAAAACAATGTCTCTAAGATCATTATAATGAAGGAAGAAAGGGTGGCGCATGAATCTGAAGTTGAATCTAATCCTAAAGGTGCTGTTACTGAAGTCTTGTAGAACAAAACTCGAATCTCAACCAAGAGTACAACCTCAAAGTTCAAAAACAAGGGCAAAGTGAACCTAAAGAAGTTCAACAAGAATCCTCAGGTGATTTAGATCCCTCAAGCATTGGTTGGAGATGGAATTGAGCATAAGGTGAAGAGAAAAGGTACTTAAAAACCTTTCTCAAAGGTTAAAACCTTTTTTTACCTCAAATCTTAAAGACAAGGGAACCAACTTTGCAAAGGAAATGATGAGTAAGGTTCTGAAGTTACAGATTTCAAATGATTGTGGTTGTTGTAGGGCATCTATTGCTGCTGATCTAGCTCCAACTTAGGAGGTAAGTTTGTCAAGCTATTGACGTTAAACAAACGCTGAGTGGGAGGAAACCCACTATTGGTGTTCTAGATTAGTTATTTTTGGTTTTGAGTCAGTTTCATTTTAGATTATTAACTTATTAGTTTTCAGTTGTGAGTTCAAAGTGTTTCAGGAAATTTGAGAGAAAAATTGGTCGGACATACAGATTGATTGATCCGTCTATGGATCGATCGATCCTTGAAACATGATACACGATATTAGAGATCGATCGACCCGTTTATGGATCGATCGATCCGTTTTTTCTCCGAAGCCAATCGATATCCTTCTCAGGTAAGTACCGAAACTCTCTTTGAACTCATGGTTTTTGTCATTTATCTTTTAGTCAAGTCTTATTCCTTTCATGGATTTATTTTCACACCGGGATGGTGTGAAGTAGGTCTGGGGGAGGTTATATAGCTACTAACTATGTTCAGTGTCTTTTTGGATGTTTCGTCATTTTGATGTAAATTTTCAAAATTTTTTGTTTTGATTTAGTCGAGTCAAAGGAACAATGACCACAATTTGTGATGATTATTAGCATATTGTGAGTTTAGAATTGATTTCTATTTGAATCTGACTTATATTAATTGTTGTGTTTAGGATTGGAACCCCATTGATTGATTTATATGCTTTTGAAAGTTCTAGTCTTCTGGATTGTTGATGATTTGATGCTAGCTCTACTTTCTTATGACTTCATTTTGATCTTAAATTCTCTTATATATGGTGTTGGAATACTTTGAGCTAGGTATTTTTGTTTTCAAGCCTTTGTAAAACCAATAGTTCTTTTAGTACGATTCCGATCCCCTTCAATTTCCCTTCAAAAAGGTTAAAACATACTTCTAAAAGAAGAAAAAAAGAATCAAGCGAAAAAAAGCTTAGAAAAAGAAAAGTAGACATAAAAAATGAATGAAAGAAGTGAGAAAAGGAGAAGAAAGGGATGGGATCCGAAGTAGCTCGATGCTCGAACTGGTATGGGAATCCTGAATGACGGATACTCTAGTGCGTTAACCGATACCCAATATGTAAGAATGCACCTATTCATACTTAATTGAATTTAGAGAGCTAGTTGAAATGATTTGATAGTTTGATTGATTTGGGATTTAGAGTAGAAAATATGTTGTTAATTAGGTGGCGGTAAAAGGTCTATTTGCAATGTTGTCTAGGATTAGTGTTTTTTTGTTTTTGATATCTAAACTTGGGGTTGCTGAGATTCTGCGAGTTCCCATGTGGTTTTCAAACCTCTTCTCTAGATCGGGTCTTGCTTTACTTGAGGACAAGCAAAGATCTAAGTCCGGGGAGTTAATATCACTCATTTTTAATGCCTTATAGTGGGTATTTATACTTGTTAGTTGGCGTTATCCGAGTATTTTCTTTGTGTTTTTGGTGTATTTTCAAGATTTTAGGTGTTTAGGACGTTCTAGAGCAAAAATGATGGTTTTCAGAAGATTTCAGTTGCAAACAGACGAAACGAAGATGGACCGATCGATCTAAACTGAAGAATGGTCGTTCCACAAAAAGCACATAAGAAGAGATCGATCGATCTAGGCCAGGATCGATCGATCCAAATCCCTGGAAACTTACGTAAGATCAGATCAATAGATCCTATCTTGGATCGACCGATCTCGGAGAAAGAAGAACGACGAATCGATCAATTCGTCCATGGATCGATCGATCCCTTTTCCTGAGCCGGATTGAAGATAAACAAAAAGACGCAATTGTCCTCAAGACTTATCAAGAATTTTCCTTATTGGATTTGGTTTTCCTTATTTTATTTTAGCACAATAAAAGCCTTAGGTTTATGTTTATTTTCTTTTTACAGAACAACGCACACATTTAGAATTCAGAGCTTTATAGAGAGAGACAAATCCCATCCTTGTAATTGGAGAAGAATTCTGAACTCTTTTCTTTTTAATTTATTGATTTTGTTTTTGATATGATTTTCTTAGTGATGCTTGTTGATTGCTTAGCCATTTTTGAGTAATCGTCTTGTTATGTTATAGGGGCTTCCTAGGGAAACCATGTTTGATAGTTAGGTTTTTAGTCTAGATTTGTTTCTAATGCTTGAATTAGCTTGATCACCTAGTTCATGATAATATGTTAATAAATACAAAGGGATTTGGTTTAGAGACCTGACCTAGTCTAGATGAATATGTACCTCTGCTTGCGGGAGTATTGTCCTATATGCTTATGAACATATCGAATTTGAATCTAATGCATGAATTATCTAAATACGACGGAAGTTTGTCTTTAGTAATTCGAACATAGGGATCTAATACTTTGGGAGAAGATTAGTCTTTAATTGTCTTTTGAGTTAAGAACTATATTCATTAGTAAATCTTGCATTTTAACCTAAGTGTATCAGAAAACCAAAGGATTAACGACGGATCAGAAGAACCCCTTCTGACAACTTATACTACTGCGTTTGGTGTGCACTTGCAGTGAATATATTTGGGTTAAAACCTAAGTGTATCAGAAAACCAAAACAACTAACACGGGAGGACTAACGACGGATAAGAAAAACCCCTTCTGACAACTGAAAAAAGCCAGGATCCACGTGTCGATCCAACAGCATATCAGATTCAAAACACAACCATAAGTACATATAACGAAAAGAATGACAAAGAGCAACCCGAAGAATCAAATTTTGACAGGGAAAATAACAGGATCGACAACACCGACATAACCATCCAAGACGTGTGGATCCTTTTTAGCAGCCATATGGCAAAAAAACAAGCTCGGAGTCGAGTCCATGATTTGAGGTAGAAACTTGATACTGTGTCCGCCTTGGTTAGTGAAAGAGATGTACGCATTGTGAGCAGGCCAATCTTCGGAGCATTTAATTCGACCCCAGAAACATCACCCATGACTACAACCGCAACACCAAGGATCGAAAGTCGACCTAATCCCATAAATCTCCAAAGATTTTAGGGAACCGCTGCAGACAAACTACAACAAATCTGAAATCAAATTAAAAACATGAGTTTGCAGGTACACCAAGCTAACATCTTGGCACTAGACATTGTGAAATCCATTGAAGAAACACAAAGAACGCCTTTCACTAGGAGAATCATCAAGACGCCAATACGACACTCGGAAAAAATCAAGTTTACAATGTATGATGGGTTGCGTGATCCAGTTTAATATTTGACAGCCTTCGCTATCGCCATGGGACGAGCTCAGTTCACTCCAAAAGAACGAGATGCACGGATGTGTCAACTGTTTGTCGAGAATCTACCAGGACCAGCTTTGACCTAGTTCTCCAGCTTGGAACATGGTTCCCTTTACATCTTTCAGCAGCTGTCGATGATGTTCATCAAACATTATTCGGTCTTTATCGCCAAAAAGTCCACGACAACAAATCTCTGGACGCTATCTTAAAAGGAAAAAGAATCACTTCATGCTTCGCTTAACAAGTTTAAAGAGATCATCGCTCGTATAGTAGTAAATAACGAATGAGCCATTGCAGCCATATTTTGAGACGAATTGCTTATCAAACCCCCTGCAAACAATAGAAGATGCGCTCCATAGAGCTTACAAATTCGTCGAGGATGAAGAAGCGCATGAAATTATGTCGAAAAGGTACCAAGCATCCAAAACCCAAAAAGAAAAAGACGAGTCTCATCACAAACCAAGATAACATTACAGTCGACCTACAAGAAGTGAACAAAGAGGACGAGCTACATATGCCATCACAGAAAGCAAGAGTACAACAAATCACCTCCACCCGTCGATAATGATCCCGAGGCATATTGTGAATTTCATAAGCGAAAAGGACACTTAACTGCATATTTCTGTCACTTCTATCCTTTTGAAGAAGTTCAAAGAAGGCGAAATCGATACCAGCAGATCATGGAATAACGAGAGACGATAAGGAAGAGGCTCAAGGGTCAACTCGTGAAAACGAGGGAGAGGACGAAAACATGTTAGTACAGTACGGGAAACAGGTCCTCGCACCATGGATGACATGACCCCACCAAGTCGTACCAAGGAAGAAAGTCCAGAAAATGATGCCAACACGCGTATAATTGAAGGATCTTCGCCTAGAAGACGAGTCAATCTTTTATGGGAGGACTAATATAATGCAACGATTCAGTGTAGTCAATCAAAATCACATAAGAACAAGCGTCAAATGCTCAAAAGGATCAAAATAGCCTAATGCCAACCTTAACACCATTAAAGTTCGGCGACGACGATCTAAAAGGCCTCAGTCAACCGTATAACAATTTCCTTGTCATCGAGCTAGTTATTGCCAATACTGAGGAAACCAGGATTCTAGTTGACATAGGAAGCTCGGTCGACATCATTTTCAAGGAAACACTGAAGAAGATGGTGGTTAACGATGAATCAATAAAAGGAAGAAGTAAAACACTAATTGGATTCGGTGGTGAGACTGTCCAGTCCATAGGTACAATCAAGCTGCTAGTCCAAGCAGGAGGACTGACTTAGATGGTCCAATTTGTGGTCGTAGATCAACGTCTGGTGTTTAACTTAATCCCCGGAACCCCATGGCTTTACTCCGTGAAGGTCACAGTATCAGCCTATCACCAATGCGTTAAATTCCCGACTAACATAGACAATTAGAGGAAATCATCGAGTAGTTCGAACCTGCTTCCTAACGAAACATAGGATACAGGCTCTGCAAATCTCTGGAATATGGGATCCAACGCTAGCACGAACACATGAGTCGCTCCCTGAACTTGACAAAATCGAACAGATTAATGTCCGTAGTGAATACCCGAACCAAACTGTGGGAGTAGGAAAGAATCTGGATAAAGCAATAAAAGCCGACCATGTTTCCTTACTAAAAAAATAATGTCACCACCTTTGCTTGGTCCATGGAAGATATGAAAGGAATCAGCTTGGCCATTGCTTCCCACCGGTAAAACAGAAGCAGCGCAGACTAGGAGCAGAGCGTTCCCAAGTGGTGAATGACAAAGTCAAAAACTTTCCAGGTGTGAGATCAATTGCCGAACGAAAATATCCTGAATGGTTGGCAAATCCAATCGTCATGAAGACAAAGAATGGAAAATGGCCAGTGTGCATACACTTCACTGACCTAAATAAGGCATGATAAATTCCCGTTACCGCATATCGATAAGTTAGTCAAAGAAACTATAAGTAATGAGCTATTATCATTTATGAACGGTTTCTCAAAATACAACTAGATCATGATGGATCTACCAGATAGAGAGAAGACAATATTCATCACAGATCGGGGGACATACTACTACCAAGTAACGCCTTTCAGACTAAAAAATGCAGGAGCAACTTACCAACGCCTGGTTAACAAAATGTTCATCGACGAGCTAGGGAAGATCATGGAAGTTTACATTGATGATATGTTGGTAAAGTCATTCGAAGCAAGGGACCATGTAAAATATCTGGCAAAGTGCTTTGAAACGCTCAACTTATACGAAATAAGGCTCAACCCAGTATAATGCACGTTCGTAGTAACATCAGGAGAATTCCTCGGCTACGTGGTAACAAGAATGGGAATTGAAGCAAATCCAAAATAGATCTTGAAAATTCTCGAAATCCCGCCTCCTAAAAAAGAAGGGAATACAAAACCTAACTGGTTGGATTGCTGCACTAAACATGTTCATCTCTAGGTTGACGGACATGAGTCTCCTATTTTACCAAATCCTGAAGGGAAATAAAAGTTTCGAATGGAACCAGAGATGTGCGATTGTATTTGTCGTGCTAAAACACTATCTTACCACTCCTCCCGTCCTAGTCAAATGGAAGAAGGAGAAACCATGTACCTTTACATTGCGGTATCCAAAGCAACGGTCGGCGGAGTACTTCTATAAGAAGACCGAGGGGAAAAAAGCCAATCTTCTATATATGCAAGTCGTTACGATGCCGATATATGATACCCTATGTTGGAAAAAGTCGCATTTGCAATGGTCACAACCTCAAGGAAAGTCAGGCCATATTTTCAATATCATACCATCGTGGTACTCACTTCGCAACTGTTAAAGATGATCCTCCACAATCCAAACCAATCAGGCAGGTTAATTAAATTAGCGACCGGGTTTAGTGAATATGACATAGAGGATCACGGACGAACTTGTGCCAAATCTCAAGTGCTAGCTGACTTCGTCGTCGAGTGTTGGGGTTAGAAACGGTCATGATAAAATCGATGTCGAAATACAATCACGGAAATATTAATCACACGATCCGAAGATCAAACCGCATTAGTCGAATCATCCGGATCAAAGTAACAAGTCACGATACTTCGACCATAAAGAATATGTTTCAGAAGAATCAGACAACAATCATTGAATCGCTAAGCAGTCATCTCTGTATTCTTTTCTCTTTAGTCGAGAAAGTTTTTTCCCACTGGGTTTTCCTATCACTAAGGTTTTAATGAGACAAGATGGTCCGTTCACGTCCAGTGTTGGACTAACATACTTGAAACGAGTGTCCAAAGAATATGAGAAACCTCGACATATAAGCAATCTTTGGACAAATGTTTTAACCCTAGAGATTGTTTACAGACAGCACGATTCATGTTTGCGTACGAATAATCGTAACGTTTTTGGATATTCGTTCGTCTCGCCAATTAGCGAGATGAATCGGAAATATTCATCTCACCAACTGGAGAGATGAATCTGCAGAAAGAATTCATCTCGCTAGTTGGCGACATGCATCGGAAACATTCATCTCGCTAACTGGCGACATGAATATGCGGAAAGAATTCATCTCGCTAGTTGGGAGATGAATATGCGAAAAGAATTCACCTCACCAGTTTGCAAGATGAATTAGAAACATTAATCTTGCCAACTAGCGAGATGAATCGGAAACATTCATCTCGCCAACTGGCAAGATGAATATGCGGAAAGAATTCATCTCGCCAGGTGTCGAGATGAATTGGAAACATTTATCTCCCCAACTAGCGAGTTGAATCTACAGAAAGAATTCATCTCGCCAATTAGCGAGATGAATCAGAAACATTCATCTTGCCAACTGGTGAGATGAATCTGTGAAAAGAATTCATTTTGCCAACTGGCGAGATGAATATGCGGAAAGAATTCATCTCGCCATTTGGCAAGATGAATCATAAACATTTATCTCGCCAACTGGCGAGGTTGGCGAGATGAATATGCAGAAAGAATTCTTCTCACCAGTTAGCGATATGAATTGAAAACATTTATCTCGCCAAATGGCGAGATGAATCAGAAACATTCATCTCACAAACTAGCAAGATGAATTGGAAATATTCATCTCGCTAACTGGCTAGATGAATATGCGGAAAGACCACTGGTTTGATAGACCCATGACAAAGGAAGAAGAAAACATCTTCTAGGTAGAACAGGAAAAACTGTAACAGACGTCGACAAGTTCCAAAAACCAACAACGATGACTGATATTACTCGGTTTTAACGCTTTCTAGTGAGCATTTATGTTTGCTATTAAGCGTTATCCGAGTGTTTTCCTTGCAACTAGGTATTATTTTACAGGTTTCTAGGTGTTTGGGTCATTCTGGAACAAAAAGATGGATTTCTGCACAAAAGGGATGCAAATTGACATATGCAGATGCAGAGTCCAGCAGAAGGGTCAGAAGTTTAGAAGTGTTTTAAGATGTTNCACAAGATAGCTACGTGAGTTAGCTTTCATATGGAAGTTGTTTGAAGTCGATCCATCGGTGCAATCAAAAGTTATGGCTATTTTACTGAAGACTGGACAAGCTGGCTCGCAGAAGAACATCGTGCAGGAATACAAAGAAGTGCCCGATCGGGAAAAGAAGTGCCCGATCGAGCAAAAGCTCATGGAATACCCGAGAATAAGTAGATGATTTCCAAAATTTGTAATCAAGTCCTCAAGTTTACCCCAATTTTCCTATTTTAGTTATT
>OVBE01017059.1:0-10610 GCA_900406425.1 Iberis pinnata | reverse complement strand
TCATTCTCTCTTTTATAATACTCTCTCTCTAGCTTCCTCTCTCTTAGTTATCAGATCGAAGGAAATTCTCGGGTATAATATTTTCGTTGTTTTTATATTTAAAATTTACAATAAATATTAAAGTTATCTCTAGTTCATTATAACAATTATTAGTTTATTTCCCAAATAAAAACAACAACTTTAAAAATAAGTTAAGTTTTCTATATCATCAAATCCAATAATGTCCCAGATATTGGTACGGTAGAGGTTTGATGTATCTTTGATTTCAACTTTTGTGAAAAGATTATTTTGTAGATTGTAACGATGAAAATAAAAAATGTGCTTTGAGGTTCAAGAAAAAAACTTCTTTTCCGAGGACTATAAAATTTATTTTGAGGTACAAAGATTACTTCACCTTTTTTAGTTGTACCTCGTACCCACAACTCTACGTTTTGGACCATATGCATTTGAGAAGGATGCAGCTCAAAAGTCTTCTTCGACCACTTATTCTTCTCTGCATCCTCTAAAATGCGTAGCACTATCACACCTTCATGGAGATGGAGATGGTGCAAGGAAGCTACCCTTCCACTGTGCTCTATAATACCAACATAAGGATGACCAAACCTTCCATTCTCATCAGATTCTTGATCGCAATAATTTCTTCTGAAGTAATGTCGAAACTTACTAGCATACGATTATGGACCAAAGGGAAATAAGCGCGATAATACATATGCCCGTTGAAAGTTTTGTGACAATCCATGTGGCAAAGGACAATGAGTTGGACATTGGCTTGAAATCTTTCTCCAACAACGACTTGGTCCATCTAGTAGCAAGACCCAATGTTGTGACTCGTGGTCTTCAGCAACACATCGTGAAATTATGCAAACCACTTTATACTGATCGTGAATGGCATCATGTACAATATGGAACATGATCTCGGTATTCTTGTCATTTATTGGTTTAGATCCTTGTATGTCTGGTAAGATAACAAGTTGTCTAGTGATTGTGTTATATATAAGTGCATTTGTCTTTTTATTAAAACACATCAAACCATGAAAAACGTGAGAGACCTCATAGCCTTCCATCGATGGGATGGTCAAATTTTGACCGACTATAAAAGAAGACGTGTCTGCCAACGATGACGATAATAATACGTTTTTGCCTTCGAAACCCAACCACATATAAAGACATGGTTGTGGTGATGATGATACAACTTTTTGAAATATTTTGGTAAAATATTGTGACCAAATTAAGGATGACGAGAGTTTTTTTTTTTGTTTTTTTGTTTTTTTTTTGTTTTTTTTTTAAAAAATATTTGTTCTTTATTAGATTCAAATATAGGCCCAAACAGATTTTCTTAGCCGAATACAAATGACAAAAATCATCTAACATCCTAATACCTAGTTCGGGTTGGGATTTTCCCAAACTAATTAGGTTCGGGCCCAGCTAATTTAAGAAACCCTAGAAACTACACAAAAAAACTCGTGAAGCTTCAGCCGCCGCCGTTATGCTGCGTCTCCGTCGAAGGTGATATCCAACGACCCAGCGGCAGCTTCGAGAAGGCAACGAGACAAGCTTCATCGCCTCCCACGCGAGATTCGATTTTCAGACAGAGGAAGTTCCTGGTCAGGATTTTAGTAGCCACAGCGGTTTAGGAGAGAACCGACTAGGTTTCCGGTGAGGCTTAGGGATAGGTTGGAGCACCTTCAGGCTTGGTTTGGCGGCGATCTTTAGGTTTTGTTATCCCCAAACATAAACCAAATTCCACTGCTTCTCTCTCCTCTAGAGGTCCAACCCAAAACCAAGCCTTGAGGTCCAATTTCTCTTCACTGCCGACTTCCTGCTTCACGCATGCGGCCTCTCTGGCCTTAAGACACCACCGCGAAGCTGCTTTATCATCGAAACGAATCCATTGTGAACTAGGTAGAAGGATGACCAGAGATTTGAAACGGATTTAAACCTCATAAGGGATTTTGCAGGGAGTCTCATGAGAATCTCGATCACCACATCAAAAGGAATCTCTAGTGTGGAGATTTCTCTTCTTCTTCTTCTCCTCTTGCGTGGGACTTCTAGATCAAAAGAAGGAGCCATTGTTTTAAGGGTAATGTATATTCTTTTTTCTTTTCTTATCTATCGAAATCCCCTATTAATATATATATATATATAGTGGTTTGCATAATTTCATGTTCCCTAATTCTTGGTCATATATAAAAGAGGAAAAATTATAAAACTTTTATTTTATTTTTTTGTCAAAAATTACAAAACTTTTATATGTTAACAAATCTATTACTGAAAAATAATATTAAAAAGGATTGAATAGATTAATGGCGAAAAAATTGGCGATATTAATGGTTAATAACCGGTTATTGAAATCACGACTCTGTCTCTCTCCTCCGGTGGTGTTGCCAGTCATCCATGATTGTTGTGTGTCGGAATTCTCAGAAACACGATGCCTTCAGTCAGTTGTTCTTTTCAGGAAACCCACGATCTGGAGTAATGGATTCCAACTGCAACATAACCCATGTAAGTTCTATAAATTTGAAATCCCAATTTCGCAATTGAATTATGTGCTTTTACTGTATGATCCAAATTCCCAGCAAATCTCTTTCAATCTCCTCTCTCTTTCCACTCTTTTTTCTATTCCTTTCTTCATGGCAGAAAACATAGGGCGTTCTCTTCAGGACATTGATTTAGGAATCAATGATCCACCGATAGCCTACCCTTCGATCTTGCTTGATCAGGCAATGGCTGATAACCAGTTTAGTCTCATTGGAAGGCCATTGATGCCTCGCAAGCAGAATTTGAGAGCCATTTTCGCCTCCATGCCTCGCAATTGGGGTCTGTATGGGATTGTCCATGGAAAAATTGTTGAAGGGCGCCGATTTCAATTTTTGATTCCCTCTCAAGAGTCTATGGAAAACGTTCTTTGTAGGGGCCTTGGGCTTTTGCTGATCGAATGCTGGTATTGACCAGATGGACTCCAACTCTTGACCCTTTTGATTTGCAATTCATACCTTTTTGGGTGAAAATCAGGGGTATTCCATTTCAGTTCCTTAATCGTCATGTCATAGAAGCCATAGGAAGAGCTTTAGGCTTTCTTCTTGAAGTTGATTTTGATCCAGTGACTGATTTAAGAGTGGAATTTTTTAGAGTTAGATTAAATTGGAATGTTGCAGACCCTCTCAAGTTTCAACAGAATTTTCAGTTTTCAATAGGTGAAAACATAGTACTTTCTTTGAGGTATGAAAGGTTAAGGGGATTATGTGCTGCTTGTGGAATGTTAACACATGACTCTAGTGCATGTTTGATTCAAAATGGTGGCCCACATCATTTCTCTGATGATGATAGTAGTAATGATGATGCACCTTCTCAACCCAATGCTGGTGGTATCATTATAAAGGAGCTGGATCCTGAAATAGATCATGCATCTCAGCCAGATGCTCATGCTCAAGCTGCAGAGCAAGTTAGAGAGATTATGGAGGAGATCCAGCAAATACGAGAAGGTAATTGTCACCCAATGATTTTCCATAATGAAGTGCCTACCCATCAGGAAATTGATCAAGCACCTGTTCATCAGCTCTTTTCAGGAGAATGTGAGGTTGATCAAGTTTCAGACCCTTACTCTAGTGATAATATGAATGTTGAGGTTGCTATTCAATCAAGGAAAAGGAAGTGTATGGCTAGCTCTTCTGGTACTTCTGATGCTAAGGAGCCAAAAGGTAGTTTAATGAAACCAGAAGCTACACAATTGAATGTCATAGATGTTGCAATGGAACCAACTAAAGGCGCAGTGGGCCCTATACCACCACATACACCATGAGGACATTGAGTTGGAACTGGAGAGGATTGGGTAATGACCTCGCAGTTCGAGATCTTAAGGAGATAAACAGGAAATATCTCCCATATATCATTTACCTTATGTAGACAAAACAACAATCTGATTATGTGCAACAAATAGTAAAAGAATTAGGTTTCTCTAGTAGTTTCATTGTCCCACCTATCGGTCTTAGTGGGGGACTAGTTATCATGTAGAAGTTTGTAATCTTTGTTTCTGTTTTGTTTTCCTCAGCAAACTTTGTTGATCTTTCTGTTCAAAGTAATGAATCTTCGTTCTATTTATCTTGTATTTATGGACATCCTAATCAATCCTTAAGACATTTAACATGGTCCAAATTACAAGATATTGCTTTAAACAGACAAGGTACCTGGTTAGGCATAGGAGATTTTAATGAATTAAGGTATAATTCAGAGAAACAGGGGGGATCAATAAGACCAGAGAGATCCTTTGCGGCTTTTAGACAACTATATGAAAGTTGTGACTTTGAGGATATTCCAAGTGTAGGCAATAAATTTTCATGGGATGGAAATAGGGGCATTCATGATGTTTTTTGCTGTTTAGATAGAGCCTTAGGGAATACAGAGGCTTTTTCCTTATTTCCTATAATGTCTGCAGAATTTTTGGAGTTGGGAGTTAGTGATCATAGACCTGTAATTACTTCTTTTGAAATGGATCAACCTTCGCCAAAGCACTTTTTCAAATTTGATGGACGTCTACTAGTTAGGCCTGGTTTTAGAGATATGATCACTTCCAATTGGAATAATACCAGTGGTTTAACATGGTCTAGTAGAGTGGCTCAGTGTAGAAATTCCATTTCCAGATGGAAAAAAATGTAATAGATATAACTCATATGATGAGATCATAAGACTAAAAATCCTGCTGGATCAATGTATTATCAATGGTGGAACACCTCAGAGGATAAATACAATTAGGAGAGATCTAAATAAAGCCTATCTGTTAGAAGAACAATTCTGGAAAAGAAAGAGGAGGAATAATTGGCTAAAGTGTGGTGATAAGAACACTAAATTTTTCTTTGCATCAGCAAAGACTAGAGTAACAAGAAATAAAATATCTGCAATTATGGATCATCAAGATGTGGTACATAAGTCAAATGTAGGTATCTCTAAAGTAGCAGATGAGTATTTTAGAGATGTTTACACAACTAGTGTACCCGATCCAACTATCCAATCAGAGGCTATTGTTAGTGTATCACCAAGGGTAATAGTTGATATAAATAAGGATCTAATTATGACTGTTACTTTAGAGGAAATTAAGCAAGCAGTGTTTTCAATGGAACCATCAAAAGCTCCTGACCCAGATGGTTTTACTAGTGAATTTTATCAGTAGTTTTGGGAGGATTTGCATCCTCAAATTTTAGAAATGGTACAGGCTTTCTTTAATACTAGTGTTATAGAGGATGGTCTGAATCATAAAAATATTTGTTTGATCCCAAAGGTTAATAATCCTTTACGTATGGCTGATTTTAGACCAATATCACTGTGTAATGTAAGTTACAAGATAATTTCCAAAATTCTTGTTAACAGACTTAAACCCATCCTTTCCCTATTAATATCAGAAGAGCAAGCAGCCTTTGTGCCAAATCGTTTAATCATAGACAACGTCTTACTAGCTCATGAATTGCTACATAGTTTGAAGGTTAGGAAAAGGTGCTCTAATTCATTCATGAGCTGTAAAAATGGATGTTTTTAAAGCTTATGATAGATTAGAATGGAGTTTTATAGAAGTTTCTCTTAGACATATGGGATTTCACGACCTATGGATTAATTGGATAATGTCATGTATTCAATCAGTCACATTTTCAGTTTTGATTAATGGATCCCCACAAGATCTATTTCAACCAAGTAGGGGAATAAGACAAGGAGATCCTCTTTCCCCCTATTTATTTATCATCTGTTCAAAAGTTTTAAGTAGTATGTTTAAACAGGCATCAAGTAGCAATCAGTTAAGAGGTCTTAAGATTAGTAATAATAGTTCAACAATAAATTATCTACTTTTTGCTGATGACTCTATGTTTTATTGTCAAGCCAATGTATTCTCTGCAGTCATTGTTAGGGATATTCTTCACAAGTATGAAATGGCATCTGGTCAACAAATAAATATGAATAAATCATCAATCACATTTGGTAGTAGGGTAATGGCAGCCATGAAAACAAGGGTTATACACATCTTAAATATTCACAATGAGGGTGGCTATGAAAAATATTTGGGTTTACTTTCCCTATTTGGTAGGAAAAAAATTGATCTTTTCCAATTTATTGTTGAAAAGATAAGGCAGAGAACTGAAGGTTGGAGCAAAAAATTCCTATCTCAGGCTTGAAAAGAAATCTTGTTAAAAGCTACAGGATTGGCTATGCCTATTTACTCAATGACATGCTTTGAATTGCCAAAAGGGATTTGTGCAGAAATTGATAAAGCTATTTCACAATATTGGTGGACTAAGAATCAAGATCACAGAGGTATGCATTGGATGGCTTGGGATAGAGTTACCATTCCTAAACGTGAAGGAGGGTTAGGATTTAGGAATATAGAACTTTTTAATCAATCTTTACTAGCCAAACAGTGTTGGCGTTTGCTCAAATTCCCAAATTCCTGACTAGCTAAAACACTTAAGGGTCGTTATTATGCAAATTCATCATTCCTTTCTGCAACTATTGGTAGCTAAAGATCACTTGGATGGAAGTCTATTATCAAAAGCCGTGAAATTTTTAAGAAAGGTTTAAGAGTTTTAATTGGCTCTGGAGAAAATACCAGTCTATGGAATGACAATTGGTTACTTATAGATCCACCGAGGCCACCACGAATGAGAAACCTTTCTTCTGCTCAATTTACAAAAGTGGCACAGCTTATTCATTCTTCTACACAATCTTGGAACCAACAGTTGATTCACCAATTAGTTAGTGATGAAGATATTCCTAGTATTTTAGCAATAAAGTTACCTAAGTTTCAATGTCCAGATGTTTTAGGGTGGCATTATAATACTAATGGCGAGTATACTGTTAAATCAGGCTATTGGCTTAGCACTCGAACAGATGATAATCATATGGTTGTCATGAATCCGGAAAATACAAATGTGTTAAAAAGAAAGGTTTGGAAGTGTAATGTAGCACCAAAAGTTAAACATTTTTTATGAAAAGTATTGTCTAATATTATTCTTGTTGGTTCTGAGCTAGTTAGAAGACATATAACTCAGTCTGATCTTTGTTTAAAATGTAATGAACCTGAAAATTTAAACCATCTGTTCTTTTTGTGTCCATAATCTTGCTATGTATGGTCTAATTTTCAATCTGTAGCTTTTAATCTATTGGACCCTAATATTTGTGTTGAGGATAAGTTATCATTTTTATTGGATTGGTCACCTTTATCTTTTACTAACGATGCTAAATGTTTACCTTTGTTTATACTTTGGTGGCTATGGAAGGATAGGAATAACTTTGTGTTTAAACATAAAAAGATGGCATGAGAATCTATTATCCAATATGCAGGTTATGAAGCTGATGACTGGCTAGCCTCTAATCCAGACAAGATTATGCAGAGAAGCTGTTTACCCGATCATGGAAGGTCTGTTGGCTACTCAAGGACTGGTTGGCATAGACCTCAACCTCAATGGATAAAGATTAATTATGACGCAGGCTATAAGAGTACAGCAGATTTGTCAACTGTTGGATGGATATTTAGAGATGCAATTGGAACCTACAGAGGGGCTGGTCAAGCAACTTTACAGCCGGCCACAAGTGTTATTGAGGCTGAAGTACAAGCTTTGATAATAGCGCTTCAACAAGCATGGATTAAAGGGTTCAAATATGTTTAGTTTGAAGGAGATAATAAATTGTTAAATGATTTGGTGAATGGAAACACAATATCATTTGGGCTAGCTAATTGGATAAAGGATGTGTTATGGTAGGAAAGGAAGTTTATTGAGGTCCGGTTTATATGGATTAGGCGAGGTTCAAATAGATGTACGGATACTCTTGCAAGATCTCAATTACGATGTACTAATTCTTTTACATATCATGCTTTTTCTCCTTTCTCTATTAAGAATTTGATGTTGGATGATGATTTACGTTTTAAGCTTTAAGTCTTTTATGTGTTAAAAAAGAAAAACACAAATCTATTACTGAAAGGAAAAAGAGTCACGAGTCGGGGGACACATTGTTCCCTTTCCATCAATTTAGGGTTTCGATTTTTTTTTTTTTATCTTGATCAAGGTAGATTGATCCAATCTCAATCAATCGAGTTAGCGTGGAGCGAGTGGATCTTCTGCTTGTTAATTGTGTTCTGATGGTGGGTACTCATCGTTTTAGATGATGGTTCATTGCCACCTGTGAATTCCTCTAATCACGAAGCCACTCTCTCTCTTGAAGAGGTATATGTCAGTCACTGCCAATTGTATTGTTCGATTGTGGAATTGATTCAACGCTTGTATTGTTGGCTGAGTTTTTCTCTTGATGAGAGTAAGGATGATACTATTCGGAGAGAGGAAGTTTTGGGGCGAATTGATGAGGTGTAAATGTAGAGAACAATACTTATGTATTTTATTATGGTCTTTCATCTTTCACTGTTTTGGGATAAGCTTAAATATGAAATAGACTTTGATTTGGTATACGGTCTTGTTTCCTTTGGACTTTTGAGTTTTATTCATATGCTCTTCACTATGATTTAATACAGATATATACTAGAGGATGAGTTCAGACAGATACTGCAAAACTACAGGTTCGTCTTTGGATATATACTCTGTGTCTAACACATAATGTTCGTTTAAAACTTACATAGCTGTCTTGTTCCTTATTCTAAAATAGTTGTAAGTTTGCTTGAGAAAGACAACTATCTATTCTTACCTTTGAATCCACAAGCAAGTATGATCAACACAGTTCCTGGATCTGCAATAAGCAGACATAAAACACCGACTCCTAGCATCAGTTATCTCATCTACAAGAAATTTGCTAATCTTACATTGTAACGATTCCAAGAATTAACCATTTCAACCATCTCTATGACATTCCTAACACATCCTCGAACGCGCATCACAGTGATACACACTTGACCGTAAAACGTACAATTTAGCTTCAAACTAAATTCCAAAGCGAGGAAGATTGATTACTTTGGTTTATTAAAGTCTTTTGCCGGTTAAAACATGGTCGACTTCTCCACAAGAGCTTTAATCTTCGATTTAGCGTCGTGTCAAATGAAGAAAACCTGAGTAGAACCTCAGAACATTGCGCATGCATATGAAATGGAAATGCAGGAAGCTTAAGCATAACCACAAGACTGGAAACTTAAGCAGACTCTCAGAACGTGACACAAAAAGAGAAAATGGAAAAGCAGATGCTCAGGACGTGACACAAACAGAGGAAGTGGAAATGCAGAAAAGATATGTAGATGCTCAGGACGTGACATAGATGAATTAAAGCGGGAATTCAAGCAAGTAAAGTATAAAAGACATAAAGGATCTAGAAGATTGAGGAAATGGAAAGTTGGGAAGTTGTGTTAAAGGAAACAACAGTTTTGGAAATATCAAAAAAAGGAAACGCGAGTCTTTGGGGAAAAGGAAAGAGATTGCTGGGTTTGGGTTAGTATATAAGAGGCTAAGGGGGTGTTATTGGTTTTAGGATTTTGATGGATTTGGAAATCCAAATCAAATCCAGTGTTATTTAATTAATGATTTCAATAATCATTTTTAAATCATGTGTTATTGGTTTTATGGTTTTAAAATCTACATTAAAATCAATTGTTATTCAATAATTAGAATTTGTACAAGGATTTGATTTTAAATTAGATTTGATGGGATTTAGAAGTATTTGAAAGACAAAATTACAAAGACTCAAATACCCAACTCAATTAATGTATTTTGAAATACTCGAAACTTTTTACAATATCTTTATTACCTCTCTCTTTTTTATTCACTTTGACGAGACTTGTCTTAGCCGGACCGTCTATGTCTCCAATTTTTCTCCCTTTCTCTGTAAGTTTTCTATCCTTCTCTTTGATTTTCTCTTTAGCATAATCTCATCCTCTGTCAGCAGTAAACTTTTTTCTACAATAAAAAAAGGCAGCGAGAATGATCTGATATTCTAGCATATTATTTTGTTAATTCACTTGATCATTATATAATGTAAGCGAAATCCATATGTGAGTCAAGCATGCAATGTGAGAATTTAAGCCGTCTTTCACTTTTGTTTTTGCTCCAGAATGAGATATATGACCGAGTATCGATATTCTATTACATTCAAAACAAATTGTAGTTGTAATTGTTGATATAAGCTTATCGATTAGGTTAATTGAATATTAGAAGTTGGTTATGGCCACGAAAACCCCATTATATCCATCTTCTCTGTTTAGACAATTTGTGCTACATTCTATTAACTTGTTTTTTTTTTTTGATGAAATGTTAAATTTATTAATCAAAATTGTTCTATGTACATGTTTTCATAAAAGTTTGCAGCTCTGTCAAAAGAATAGAGAGAGCCCCCCAGGTGAGAAAGTGTCTCGAATCGAGGCCTCGTTAAAACCTGCTACTAGAAAATACTGTGGGATAAAACTAGTAGTCAGGAAAAAAAGTACACCCGATTGAACACCACATGTGGGTTGTAACAGAGAAAAGTCATGACCAAAAGTAATCATTAAAACCCCAGGCAGGGGGCAAAACAGGGTCAAAGAGGTCCGTCACGAATGAATCGTAGTCCATCGTTGGAGAAGATGATGCAAAGGTGAATCGTCGGAATAGCTTAATCCCATAAGCCGGCTAGTAATGCTCCGCTTGATTAGTGTGTATGTT
>OVBE01017058.1:0-10611 GCA_900406425.1 Iberis pinnata | reverse complement strand
CGGATTCGAGTTGGTCGGGTCGGAGCATGTTTGCCTTCGAGTAGGTGAGTGCACAATTGATCCGGACTGAAAGATGCTTGCTTGGGATCGATCCAGCTGAGATTCGTTCAAAGTGCGTCTGAGGTTGGGATCGATCTTGGCATTGAGTGCCCGAGATCGATCCAGAATTTGGTGGGATCTATCTCATCTGTTTCCTTCTTAGTCGTGCTTCATCTTCGTGCACTTCCTTAGCATTAATTGAAACTTCACCAGAAACTTCGAAAGAATGAGGGGAGATCGATCTGAAGTAGTTGCAAGATCGATCTAAAGTGGATGCGGGATCGATCTGGTAAGTGTTGGGATCGATCCCGAAGGTGCTGAGTGGGATCGATCCTGTTTCGACGCTAAAGTGCCTAAGATCGATTCTGCATAGTGCTGGCATCGATCCTGCATAATGCTGGCATCGATCCTGCAAATGCTCTGAGGTAAGTTCAGTTCATTCCATGCCGAGTGCTGAGTGCTGCTCCATTCAACGTTAAATGCTGCTTTTCTGAAATTTCTCAAATCCTTCCCAAAAACTCCTGAAAGTCCTGAAAAACTTCCTAAATGCGTGCATATGCAAATTCTAATGCAAAAGTCCAAACTTAGTGAAATTGACCATAAATGTGATGTATGCACGCTTTTGGACCTCATAATCAATGCTAATTGATATATAAAATTCATGAAAATTCAGAGTCATCAACTCCCCCAAACTAAATCCTTGCTTGCTGTCAAGCAAGTAATTCAGAAGTCTGAGAGTGAGGTTTGAAAGTGGGAACTCAGAACCAAAACATGCTGCAAACACATGTAATATTAATGTCTTGGTTACTAGTTCTAGAATGCAATCCTAAGTTCATCCTACTTAAAAACGTTAGCCATACTCATCAAAGTTTATCACAGACCAATTCCAACTTCCACAATGCATTCAAATCCCTTTGTCCCTTTAACATTCATTAATCAGGAACCATGGATCAAGTCATATGCCTTCAGTGAACTCATTTGGTCAAGGACAAGTTAAGGAGTAAAAATGACCCCTTCATGCAGTGGTTAGTAATAACAAGGATTCTCTCAAAAAGGGATTGAGCTTTAGAAGAAGGCTAAAGGTAAGAACACTTAGATGCATACAAAAATAAGACCTCATCTACCCAATGCTAATGAAACCTAAGTTTCCTAATTCTACCCAGAGATGCGTCCTAGTTCTACCCTTTTGAAACTTCAAGTGATAAAACCCTAAAGAGCGAGAGGATCCGCATTACGAGACCATCGACCAAGTGAACATAGATGCACAGAGCCCAGATCGGTGCGTAGGTGTCGGCCATGAACTGGACGAGGCAATAAAGGCCAAGTTGATCGTCTTCCTCAAGGAAAACTCTAACTCCATCTCCTGGTCACTCGAATCCATGACGGGCATTGATTCCAGCATAACATGCCACAAGCTGAACGTCGACCCAACATTCAAGCCAATTAGAGAGAAACGACGCAAACTGGGCCCATAACAAGCGCAAAAGGTGAACGACGAGGTAGAAAAGCTACTATGCGCCGGGTCCATTGCTGAAGTCAAATACCCGGAGTGGCTGGCAAACCCCATCGTGGTGAAAAAGAAGAATGGCGGGTGTGCATCGACTTCACGGATATGAACAAAGCTTGCCCAAAGGACAACTACCCGCTACCGCACATAGATAGCCTCGTCGAAGCAACTGCTGGAAACGAACTACTCTCGTTTATGGACGCCTTTTCAGGCTACAACCAAATAGCAATGCACCCCGACGACAGAGAGAAGATGGCCTTCATCACCGATGTACTGCTATCGCGTCATGCCGTTCGGACTTAAAAACGCAGGCGCAACGTATCAAAGACTGGTTAACCGGATGTTCGCTGACCTGCTAGGATTATCGATGGAGGTGTACGTCGACGATATGCTCGTCAAGTCCTTACACAAGATGAACCACATCGGAAACCTACGCTCCTGTTTTGCCATCCTTAACCAGTACGGGATGAAGCTCAACCCCACCAAGTGTACGTTCGGCGTGACCTCTGGAGAGTTCCTCGGCTATATCGTCACCCAGAGAGGGATATAAGCGAATCCAAAGCAGATCAAGGCTCTCATGGACCTTCCCTCGCTAAAAAGCACGAGGGAAGTCTAGCGCCTGACCGGACGAGTCGCGGCACTCAACAGGTTTATCTTACAATCAACCAACAGATGCCTTCCCTTCTACCAGTTTCTGCGCGGTAACAAGAGGTTCGACTGGGACGACATTTGCGAGCAAGCATTTAAGGAGTTAAAGGAGTATCTATCCACGCCACCCATACTGGCGAAGGCCAAAGACGGAGAAACCCTTTACCTCTATATATTGGTGTCCACAACAGCAGTGAGCGGAGTACTCGCCAGAGAGGATTGCGGTGAACAGCGCCCAATATTCTACACAAGGAAATCCCTCGATGGTTTGGACGTTCGATACCCCCCCATTAGACTAGTTAGTGTATGCTGTCGTTATCACCGCGAGAAAACTGCGACCCTACTTCCAATCGCACTCCATAGCGGTGTTGACCGCACAACCTCTGCACGCCATATTGCACAGCCCAAGCTAGTCGGGACGGATGGGAAAGTGGGCCATCGAGCTAAGCGAATACGACATCGACTTCAGAGGGCGGAAAAGCGCAAAATCTCAAGTACTGACAGACTTCATCACCAAACTACCACCAGAATTTATCGAAGGCGCCAAAGCACCCCAGATATGGATGCTGCATGTAGACAGGTCCTCTTGTTCGGGAGGATCAGGAGTCGGGATACGCCTAGAATCCCCAGAGGGCGAAATTCTAGAGAAATCTTTTCATCTCGGGTTTAACACGTCGAACAAAGAGGCAGAATACGAGGCAATCATAGCAGGACTCAAACTGGCTAAGGGCATCAGAGCAACGCAGATCCGAGCATTCCGCGACTCACAACTCATCGCGAGCCAATTTGCAGGAGATTACGAGGCTAAGAGCAAGAGAATGGACGCGTATCTTCGCGTTGTCCAATACCTAGCAAGGGAACTAGAGTACTTCGAGATCTTCAAAATCCCGCGAAGCAAAAAAAAAATAGCAGACGCACTAGCCATCATAGCTGATAATAGGATTTTTGAGGTCCCGGGTTATCAATCAACCCATCATTGTAGTATAGATGATTGGTTTTGTCAATCCATAATGGGAGCGTACTAAGCAATGTGAATGTATTGGATGCTTTAAAGTCAAATGTAAAAAGGGAGTTTGGTTGCTAAAAGGTTCTAAGTGCAATGAAAGTAAAAAGACATAAATAGAGAGAGGCTTGAAATACTTTTGGATGCAAAACAGAGTAAATGCAAGAAATGGTAAAAATGCAATCAATGTAAAGTCGTTCCTGAGGACAAAGGATAATTGACTTGGGAATCCATCATGGGCTACCTAATTACCTAACATACCTCAAACAATGAGCTGACCCCTAGATAGTAGCTCTACTAACAATCAATTCCAATTCCTTGGCAACTAATCTCAAGCAAAGCAATCACAGACTCAACTGTCGTCATAGACAGCGACCAGCTAGCAGGCATTAACCCTACTACTCTAGATAACTCGTTTCCCACATCTATTCACAGAGAAAGGGAAACAAATCTCTGGAACCCCCTCGGTCCGTTCACCTCCAATAACTCACCTTCTGGTGTTGTTGGGCCTAACGGCGGGTCTCTGTTCCTTCTGTATAGGAGTACAATCAGCATTAAGCTGATGAGGTCCAGAAGGGATCTAAAAAAAACAACTTAGGTACCTAAGCAAACCCAGAACATCAACCCTAATATACTGCCATCCTCAGGAACTTGGATGACTACTCACTACTCATGGGAGTAGAAGCAGATGAAACAGCAAACATAACTTTAAACCTAAACATGCAGATCTAGGAAGAACAGCAAGAACACAAACCCAGAAATGAAGAACAGCAATAAAACAGTAAACTAAGCAAGAGATTGAAACTTAAAACGAAAATCAACAAGAACCAGATATGCAACAAGATAGAGCTAAGCAAGGAAACTAAAGAAAAACAGAAGATTAACTAAATTCTTGAAAGAAAAATGGTTTTTACACCAAGAACATCAAGAACAAAATTAAGAAAATGAAAACCTAAGAGAAAACCTAAAAAGGAAAGAAAAACTAAAGCTTGTGCAAATGGAGGCGAATTAGGGCTTTTATAGTGTTCAGAGAAAAGCCCTAATTCTCACTAAAGACAAAATGCTAATCATTGTCTTCGATCTTGGGCCTTGCTTCAGGTGGTATCCGGATTCGAGTTGGTCGGGTCGGAGCGTGTTTGCCTTCGAGTAGGTGAGTGCACAATTGATCCGGACTGAAAGATGCTTGCTTGGGATCAATCCAGCTGAGATGCGTCCAAAGTGCGTCTGAGGTTGGGATCGATCCCGGCATTGATTGCCCGAGATCGATCCAGAATTTAGTGGGATCTATCTCATCTGTTTCCTTCTTAGCCGTGCTTCATCTTCGTGCACTTCCTTAGCTTTAATTGAAACTTCACCAGAAACTTTGAAAGAATGAGGGGAGATCGATATGAAGTAGTTGCGGGATCGATCTGAAGTGGCTGCAGGATCGATCTGGTAAGTGTTGGGATCGATCCTAAATGTGCTGAGTGGGATCGATCCTGTTTCGATGCTGAAATGCCTGAGATCGATCCTGCATAGTGCTGGGATCGATCCTGCAAGTGCTCTGAGGTAAGTTCAGTCCATTCCATGCTGAGTGCTGCTCCATTCAACGTTAAGTGCTGCTTTTTCTGAAATTTCTCAATTCCAAAAACTCCTGAAAGTCCTGAAAAACCTCCAAAATGCGTTCATATGCAAATTCTAATGCAAAAGTCCTAAAAATGCTAAACTTAGTGAAATCGACCGTAAATGTGATGTATGCACGCTTTTAGACCTCAGAATCGATGCTAATTGATATGTAAATCCATGAAAATTCAAAGTCATCAATTGCATCCGTAAGCGACTCTAGTCTACGATGCACCATCCCGGTAGAAGAAATCCATAAGCCCAACATAAGTCTTGACCTCGTCCATTTCATCGACAATCACAACATTGCAGAGGAAGACGTCGAATTCAGGGACAAAAACGAGGATCCCGCTGTATATAGCCGATGGCACCATACCAGAAGACAAGTGGGCAGCAAGGCGACTGAAGGCCAAGGCTGCTCAATACATGATGATTGACGGACACCTGTTGCGACGTTATTCCACATGCATCTTGCTAACCTGCCCCAACCCCAAGAAACGAAGCGCATCATCCATGAAACACACGACAGTGCGGGAGGCAATCATTCTAACAGACGAGCCCTGGCATTGAAGATCAAAAAGCACGGCCATTTCTGGCCCACCATGATTGCGGACTGCCATAAGTACGCCTTGAAATGCGAACAATGGCAACGACACTCCCCTAACGTTCATTAACCAACAGAGCTCATGCATAGCTCGGCATCCCCATACCCTTTCATGCGATGGGCAATGGATATCGTTGGGCCAATGCCCTCATCGCATGGTCGGAAATATCTCGTCGCCATGACGGACTATTTCACCAAGTGGGTCGAAGCCAAATCTTACACTGAGATACATGACACCCAAGTACAGAACTTCATTTGGAAATACATCATATGCAGGCACAGACTAGCCTACGAGATCTTCACGGACAACGGGACGCAGTTCTGCTCGCACCAATTCAAAAACTTCTGAACAAAATGGAAGATTAGACCCAGCCACTCGATGCCGAGGTACACCCAAGGAAATGGCCAAGCCGAAGCAACCAACAAGACTATCGTCAATGGTCTAAAAAGAGACTAAAGAAGAAGAACGGTCTTTGGTCCAACGAGCTAGATGGGGTGCTATGGTCGCATAAAACGACGCCGAGAAGAGCGACGAACCAGACTCCATTCTCCCTAGCTCACAGCATCTAAGCCATTGTACCCTCCAAAGTCAACGTATACAGCCTTAGAAGGCTAAAGCTACACGAGAACAACGCCATTAACGATGCGATGTTACACGACCACCTCGACGAGGCAGAGGAATGCTGCAACAGAGCCTTCCTACGCATCCAGAATTACCAACATGCTGCGGCACGATACTACAATAAGAACGTGAATGTTCGACGGTTCAGCGAAGGGGACCTAGTCCAACATCGAGGCAACCCTCGTAAAATTTAATAAGCCGAACTCTTGGTCGTAGTGACGTTCTAGCTAAACGATCACTATGGGAATAAGGAACCATTACGCAATAATACTTGCACCCGAAAAGCCGAGCAATAGACTCACATTTTCCATCGCCTGACGATCACCTAATAAGCCGAGCCAAGACTCGCAGGATCGTCAACAAGCTGGAATATACAGGATAAGCCGAGGCTAACGCAGCCTCACACCTACGCAAACAAGACGCAACTAACCGCAATGAAACAAAATAAGACAGAAAACGCGACGAGCCTAAAAAACGAGAAGTTACCATCAATTCTAGAAGAGTTTTTACAAGCAGCGACATCGGCCAAAACAAGAAGAGATTACATAAAATAAAACATAAAGAAAAAGAGATAAGAGAAAAGGCCCTAAAGGCCCGCACTAAGAAACGTTGTCATCTGCCCCAGCAGCATTCGCGCCATCATCATTCGCCCGAGCAGGCTGAACAGACAAACGTTGATCGTCAATGGGCTGAAAAATTTTCTTTAAGACGCACCAATGGGCCTGCGAGGTTCTCAACAGAAAGATCGACAATTTCGATTAACTTTCTAGCCTCTTCTTTTGCCTTAAGCTGCTCGGCGAGGAACTCGCGAAGAAAATCAGGAACCGCGCCGCCAAAGCCGATCACCATAATGAAAAGCTCACCAGCCTTCGTGTAACAGACAACAGCCTCATCCAGGTGACAAGACTCGCGTAACCCATCCAAATGCCTGCGCACCTTCTCGAACCGCGCATCGATAGATGCGATGCAAGCCTTCTCAGCTTTCACAACCGCCTCTCTGACCTGAAGGTCATGTTTCTTGAGCATGTGCGATCTCTCTTTGTTCGCTTCATCGTATCGAGTTGCCAATACGCGGTTCTCATTGCTAAGCCTCTTCAACTCGCGTTCGAGCTCTTCATTGTGAGCGGCAAGCCTATCCTTCTCAACCCTCATGGCTTCGCACTCGGCCTTTGCAGCTTTCATTATCATAGTCGCTCTCTCAGCCAGTGCATATGCATCTTTTGCTTGCTCCTCGAGTGTCTTACCAACCGCGACTAACTTTTTGGATGTCTCATTTTCGCCCCGATATAGCCCGATATACTTATCTACGTTCTCACGAGCGACTATAGTTGCTTCATGGGCCAATTGCACCTTTATCTTGAACCACCTGAACATGTGGTTCGCCATCTGACCAGTCTACACGACACATCACGAATCAGTACAAATCGACAAAACAAATAAGTATGCGAGGAATCTTACCCTAATATAGGACGCAAATAAGTGGTCAAACATCTCGTTCGATCTGTCATGCGTAGCCGACTGGTCGAAGGAACCCAAGGGGACCAGTTGACTAACTAGCTCCCCGAAAGCAACAGGATCCTCGTGCATCCGAAGTACGTCGTCATAGTGGAAGCTAAAAAGGAGCTTCTCAGCGTTTTCCAAGTAGCGCGGCTTACCGCCCCGGGCCTTTTCCTCCTTGTCCCTATCCTCAAAGCCACTTCCTTCCTCTACATCTCCCGATCCTTCGTTCTCTGGCGTCTCAACCTGAACGATCCTCTACCTGACGATCGTTCCGATATTCGTGACCGGAGGCATGTCGCTTGGCACCACTCTCTCCGGAGGAGCGTTGATAGGCTCTTTGATTGTCAGCTTCGCATTAAAAGCCCTTTTCTGCGCTCTGACCTCGCCGGTCGCAGTCCTTTTTCTCTTAAGAGAAGATTGAAGAACTCTTTTCCCGGTTGCCTCCTTAGAAAGGTTGGCCGCAATAGACGCCTCAGCAGGCTTCTCCTTTTCTGCCGTGGCCTCTGTCACCGCATCGTCACCACCCTCATCACCTCAGGGACTTTCACTGATCCCAATAGCTTCGACGTAGCTTCATCCTGCTTCACTGATCACTAATCCCGTTGGGTAACGGACTTTGTCAACCACTCTCGTACTAGGAGAGAACCGTGTCACATTCGAAAGAAACTTCCCGTAAACATCAATGCCGACCTCTGCCGCTAGGACCAACATCCTAACCAGTGTGCGAATGGACGCAACTGTATTCTAGGAAATACTCATATGATGCTTCGCGCAATATAAGACGAAAACCTTCGGGAGAGGAAACCACAGGCGAGCGTCGCTAAAATAATCCTCGAACATGGCGAAGTAGCCCTGCGTAAGCTCCCATGGTCTCTACCTGGGACCCGGGATCCTGAATACCAGGTTAGGATCCGTAAAGCCGCATTGACTCGACATCTTCAGAAGGCGCGCCCTACTCATAGTCAAAGTCACGACCCTGGTCATCTCGTCGATATCCGCAGGCGGAGCAGCTGACGAACCTTCCCCGTCCTGCCGAGGGACAAGCGACTCTATATTGGGGGTCGCGACACCTCACATCACGCCCCCACTCGAGGGGATTCCCTTTGAATTCCGCGCCTCAGCGCGTCTCCCCGCAAGCACCCTCGTTCTCACATTTAGGGGGATTGTATCAATCAGGTCGTCTTACGCGGTATTGGTTCGTACCCCCTGCCTTATTGACAGTGAGACCGTATCGATTGGATCAGAAGGAGATAAGCTCTGGTTCGCAGTCTGGTCCAGCCGCCCTGATGGTTCCCCGGCAGGGTTTACTGTCCTAACATCATCCGACAAGGTGCTGGTCGTAAGGTCGGATTGACGAGGTGACTCGCCCGCAGAGGATTCGGTCTTGATACTCGACGAAGCTTCCTCAGAAGTGCTAGTACCACTACCCATCTCAAGATTCATAAGGTCGCAGCCCATCGCGTCAATATAAGAAAAATGCTACAAAACTAGAGAGAAAGTAGAGAGAAGGGAGAGTAAAGAAGATACCTTGGTCAAGGATGCGAAATGAAAATAATTAAGAAGCCAAGGGGTATATATAGAGAAGTGACCAGTAGTTGAAGCGTCCCACGTAAATTTGACCGGGAGACGAAGAAACAATCAATGGAGATGACCGACAGACGAACCGGCAACAAGACGGGTGACCGGGAAGTAGTAATTTCTCCCTAAAGTCAACTACCCTCGGTATTAGTGCCGACTGTTGGAAACGCCAGCTCATCATCCTAGGCCGCGTCTGGATAATGACGAAGCAAACGAAAGCTCGGCTTGGTCCAATTGGGCCCAAAAAGGCACACTGTGTCCGATGACCTACACATACGTTGGTCTCGTCGAACTGGGGGGGGGGACTTATTGTAGGATATGGGCCCGACACCCCATGCCCAACAAGACCAAGCCCATGACCAAGAGACATTGAAGCGCGGCCCATCGAAGTACGGTCCATCAAAGTACGACTAGATTGTCGAGGCGCGTGGTATCGCTGAAGAAATAGTACACCTAAACTCCTTCTAGCTCAGCGAACAGTGACCTACGTGCTGACTCGCTGGATGAAGAGGACACCTAGTTAACTGCCCGCAATGATGACGAAACAAGTATAAATAGGGACCAAACCCGAAGTGAAAAGGAGTTGGAAATTAGAGAGAGAAAGCTTTAGAATGAAGTCAGATATGTTTACGACGACCTGAGTCTCTTTACAAGCACATCAACGACTTGAGCTTTTCTTCAAAGTTTCTCTCGATAATCTGAGTCTTCCATAAATCATTAAAGCGCGTCGGATTTATTGATGCGCCTCTCATTGTCTAAGTTATAACTTTCTTTATCAAATATGAACCTAAATCTTCGGATCGACGATCCTAGATTCAACACATATGCCTCAGCATGATGAACACCAGAACTTAGCTTGAATGATTCAAAACCCACTGGTAAGAGATGGTTGTGCTTGAACAGTGCCCCTATCACCCCTGTTGTATGTGTATTAGGGTCCCATGAGCCATCAAAAACTAGTCATAACGAGCGGATAATGGCGAAGGTAGTGAGATAGTAGGGGAAATGGTATTTTGGTTAGTAGAATAAGATTCAAGAATATGTGGAGGAGAAGATGTTGTGGACCAGAGAGATGCATCCGTGATAGCATTATTGAGATTATTCGAAAGATACCGACGCTTACCTTCAAAGAGTAACGCATTACGTGTTTTCCATATTGGCCAAGCAAGTGAGCTTATCAGAGTGATAGTCGAAGAACAATTAACAAAAACATAGAGCTAGGTTTATAAGATGGTGAAGCAAGTTCCCGGACCTCATAATTAACGCAGCATAGAAAAAGGAGATGATTAGTATCTTCCATCTCTTCACCACATAATGGCTTTTTGGTGGAAAGGACCAATTGGCGTCTATTGAGGTTAGATAACGTTTGAAGACTAGTTTGCAGTACTCGCCACCAAAATAGTCAGATTTTTGGTGGGATTGGCTAAGACCATATATGCTTAAAGAGAGCTTGAGTAGGCGAGGTAGGAATATATATATATATATATATATATATATATATATATATA